>DWEC01003700.1:0-10397 GCA_018245735.1 Microceris miodesmiata | reverse complement strand
TGACTGGTAGATAATGCCACTTGGCATTAAGTACGCCTTTTGTTAACAACAATAAAGGATAAATAAATAAACTACATGTGATTATAAATGTATCGGCTTAAATCACGTGCGTTTTTTCGAGATGCCCGACTAGTTTCGGATCTATACAAGGTCCGTCCTCATGAACTCCCGGCGTTTGCAGCGAGGTCGCGGTGGAGACTGGTCTCCATCCCGAAAAAACGCACGTGAGTTAAGCCGGTACATTTATAATCGTGTATATAAATACTCACTAAACATTTAATAGTATAAGCTACATGTATGTGAAGATTCAGTCATTTTCCATACATCACAAATTGTAGTATTATTTATACGAAACATATCGGTGTAATCTTTACTTAGTTTAAGTAAACCGCACGACCAGAAAAACAAATTTTTCATAATATTTCGGGTTAGTCTTGAAAACATGCTTTCATTAATTTTTTTAAACTCGTGCAAGGCAATCTGATCTCGAACTATGCAGACACCCTGCCATTGTAACTATACAGTTGATAAAGTACGTACATAAGATTCTAATGTTACGCTAACATGGATAGTGTTACTCCCAGACAAAAAGCAAATCTTTGTGCTCACACACAAATATTTGTTCTTGATAAGTGAAACTTATAATATGCATTATATATTAATTATAGTTAAAGCATTGCAAATTGTTGAAGTCCTTGTTCAAGTCCTTCAGAAGCACAATCTCATTGCATGTTTCTAAAGCAGTACGATGCTACTCCACTTGCGTCAGTCTTCCTTCAGGATACAATTTGATCCTAACAGTTCTCAATGTGTTTTCCAGCTATAATGTAGTCAATAGCTCATGCTAGTGATTCTGTGCCACAATAAAGACAAGAGCTAATGCTTCTGCAATCAAATGTTAAATCAAACATTGGTAATGGGTACGGGCACAGGGCACAGGGGCACGTGCAAAGCGGCGAAGACTTGAGGGTTAAAATGTCAGCACAAAGTATGACAGGGTGCACAAGTCGGCGCCCAGTGTGACTTTCACACGGTCTAACTGCGGTGCAGTAACGGTATACCGAACGAGTGACACACATTTCTGTCATAGTTGCGAGGCGGGCCGCGTTACCACATGCTTTTCATTTTTAAATTCAGCACCCGACGATATTTGTAAGATGTTTAGCCCTCCGTCGGGTACACTGCGGGATCTGTAAGTCCCTACTTTTTATACACAGCGTCGTAATAAGGTTACTGAATAAAAATAGTACTAAATCCTTTGCCTACATTTCAGTTGTATTTATAGCCTCTAATTTAATGTTGATATTCATATTTTGCGCTAAATAGATGATGATAGTGATATCAATTTGACAGAAATATGATATAAAAAAGACTCGGTTCTAATAAGTTACAATACGTGAGAGATTTCAAAAGATAATTTAACAAAAGCATATATAGAGGACGTGGCGAATCATTTTCAATACATTTTTGTTAAATTACAAACAAATATGTACTTGAATTCTATAATCTCATCTGGCGTTTTTATACACGTGTAGACAGTACTCTTTGAATAAAGGACTCTATTGCAAACGCCAATGCCAATGTAATAATGTACATTGTTCACACCACAATATAGTAATGTCTGCAGACAACAAAAATCTAGACTAAAAGTTGCGGATCAGCTTAATGCTAGGAATAAACAAAAATTAAAAAATAAAATAAGACAAGTCGCATATAAATTAATTCTTATACAAGGTTAATAGCGCACATTTAAATTGTACATATTCAGAAGATTCTAAATATTTATATATGTATATATTTTAAATTTAAATGAATGTTGAATGTAGAAGAAGCACGTCGTGTCTGTAAGAATAGAATTGGCACTCAGTGCCCTGTATCTAACCCGTATGAGACCTGGTGTGGTGACATAATAATTATACAATACGAAATTGAATTGTTTATAACTAGAACAATGTAATCACTGCAAATAATACAAAATATGAAAGACACCGCAAGAAGGAAACCCAGTAGATAATTTTATATTAATGGTCTACAGATAGGGTGAAGAGTTACAATGTGGTTACAACTGTATTCCGCTTTCTTCCAACAGAAGCAAAGTAATTTAATGTTTAAGTAAGAAAGCCGTAAAACGCAGTTAAATTTAGGACGCCATTAAAAAACATGTTAGAACACTCCAAGTGTATGGTTTTCAACAGTTTCCTTACATATCTTTGGCAATGCTTGTTTCCTGTCGTGGTATTTTAAGACTTTCTTTATTGGAAATTTTAACGTAGGTATTAAAAAATTTCTTTAATTATTTTAATATTGGTAAATTTTGAATTTGAATACTTTTAAAATAGTCGTACATCAAATTGAGGGATGTTTATTTATTCGTAAGATATAAGAGCATAATCAAATCACTTGTGTACTTAGATCTGCGATTTATTTTAATAAGAGTCGTGCGTGACTTTCTGAGCCATTGGGGACGTAGCGTAGGACGCCCTCCAGCTAGGTGGAGTGACGCAAATACGCAAAGTGGTTGGCGGTGGTTGGATACGAAGAGCTGAAGATCTAGCTCAGTGGCGTGCCATTGGAGAGGCCTATGTCCAGCAGTGGACGGGAGTAGGCTGATAATGATGAATGATGATGATGATGTGATTTTCTGAATCATCTTTATTTGACCAATTAAAGTTTAGTTCAGTTAGCTTGACCAGAATAAAATGATCTAATATTTAGACGTTAAATCAAATGACATCCCTTTTAATAAATGCTTAACGCAAATATCAAAAAGCAGACGTATTCGGTTTGAGCTTAAAATATGGACGATTAAGCGTTGTTTAAAAACAAAAATTTGATTGCGACCTTCTATTAATAACAACTATTGTGCAACTGTGCTCAGTAATAAATTATTATAACAGAATCTACCAATACATTTAACTTTCCGTTTACTCCCAGACTGCATTAAGTTGCTTTGTAACCAGCTTTGTAACCAGTTACTCGTAGGTCAGAAGCAGGATTCGAGTAACTGTTCATACTTTAACTACACTGCGCTTCCTGAATTCCTAGATCCAGTATCGTCTAGACTTGCTCAGGTAAACTTGTGCTCAATTAAAACGGGATAACTTCAAACCTGTACCATTATTCTTTATTGAAGGTAGGAACAAGTCGTCCAAACCATATGGGCTGAGTATTTCTATGTATATTTTTTGTGTCTACCCGATATTCTCATACATAAGTAATATGTGCCTAATTTGGGGTGGATGTTTATACGGACGTCCACGAATCCTGGATTTATATATTTGAAGAAATATTAAACAAAATAAGGTTTTATTAGTAATCTTAGCGCAGCGAATGTACTCACGTTAATGTATTGAAATAGTGAAATTCAATGTTACATTATATTTTTTACCATTCTGTAAACTTACCTCGTTCAGGCAGTTTTTCCGAACCTTGGCCACAATTACGTTATTTGTTTCACTTTCAAAAAATTGTCTGGAAACTCTGAAAATCTGACAATCATACATAATGAATGATTTACTACTACAAAAAAGGCGTTTTATACGTGTATAAATGTTAATAACTATGATTTATTGCTTTCCTGGCTAAGAACATAAGATTGTATGAGCCATTTAGTTCTTATATTTCCTAGTATCAGGAATATAAGATATAGGGTTCATTTTTAAATACCACCCACTTGTAACATTTTTGTAAAAAAGTAATAAGTTAGAAACACAATAGACCAGTAGGTAAAAAGTATGGAATTTTTTATTTTGACATTCATTTTGAGATGCCAGATATGGTGTAGGAAAAACTGTTAGATTTTTGTGTTAATAAAAAAAAAATTCAATAGTCTTAAATAGAGATAGTTACTAAAACTTTAGGTTATTTTAGTAAACATACCAATTCTCAAGGTTGCATATAAAAAACAATTAAAAGGAATTTTGAAATTAATATTTTCGGTTTCATTGTTACAGGAACAGACACTGTCGCCAACACCGCTACGAAAATGACAAAGTCATAGTGTAACATCATAGAGCAAAGAAACCGCCCATGAACATGGGTCCTCCTATAAACAGTTGGCCTTACAGCCATCCTAGGATAGTGAACGAGGATGACCAAGTGAAAGTGCACAGAAGTGACCGGTATATCCATAGGAAGTGTTCAGTTGTGAACTTGGTGGACAATTTTCGTTTTATTTGGTTAAATTTCACCTTCGCGGTGATATTTTTACAAGTGTTTTTAAATTTGAGTTCGGTGACCGCGGGCCCAGTGATTCTCAATCTGGATTATTTACAAGGTAAGCATTTTATTTCGCTTAATTTATAAATATAATGGGTTATTGACGTCGACCCTTGTAAAATTAACGACAGTTTTGTTTTTAAAGTCAGCCTTACATACATAGGGTCAAATGTGTTGGTACTCCTTAAGTCTATTTTTGATGCTTTATTAATCTTTCGCCTGATATATTGTATGACAGGCATATGCCGATTTCAGTGCAACAGTGTAATGCTGCTGCAGTCGATGTAAAATGCAAAAAAATAGGAAAATAGGAGAGTTAATTACTTTTAACATCACCATCGATAACATTGCTTAAATGTTTTAGATTTTTTTACAAAAAATCAATTACGTTTATAATACATTTCATTGACGCGTCTCATTGCGATTGACAGCTGTCAAAATATCCATTATGGCCGAAATGAAATTAAAAGTCGAGTGAAAACTTTCTTTGGTACAAATATATCGCCGATGGGCGTAGCGAATTGGCTTGATGTGTTCTATTATTAGCAGTATCGTTTTCAGTCGATATTAACAAAAGTGAAATTGTAGACATTCAATTTGATAGAGATTAGAAGTACACGTGACATATCAGTGGTTCTTAACCTTTACATGCCGTTATGATTGTATGATTAATTTAATGCCGTTTAAGTATTTGGCATATGATTATTAGCGACAGAGATTTTTAAAGAAACAATTCGGTAACAGTTTGTGTTTTCGATGCTCTCCTAAAATAAAGTATGTTAAACTAAAGTAACGTTTTGAATTGTAAAATATTGAGGAATTATCACCTTTATTTGATTTATTCTTGAGGTACAGCTTGTTTTGACAAGAGATACTAGGTTTTTTATTTGTAAATCAATTACACATAATTAAACCTTAACAATAAGACCTTCGCGTCCGTACCTTCGTGCCTGAAAATTGGTACAAGACATAGGTGATAAACGGTACAAAGTTATAGATAGTAAGTTATTAGAATGTTTATAGATAAAAAGCTTACAAATAAAGCTTCTCAGATTTAAAATATACTTATAATATACATAAAGTTTTCCACTGTAAAATATGAGTAGCTGGTTCTGTGGCTTACCGAATCTAAGTTACAATGTAATTTAATGGTCTACAGAGGAAATATTAAAATTGTTTAAAAATATTTTATATGTAGGAAGTATAAAAATAAGGATCGCGTAACACAGGAATATTGAGTAATATAAAATAATATATCAAACATTTATAAAAACAACCTGGTTGGCAACAAAATCAATGAATGTTTGTGTAAAGTGTCTTCACACGTTTAGCGAGTGTGTTTTCCCCGCACTTTCACTTCCTTTTGTCGGTTTCACTGGGTCACATGTGTCATGCACAGACTATAAGGATCCGCTGTGGGTGGGGTTACAGCACGGCACCAGGTGTGGCACCTTGTTACGAGCACGCTGGTTGTTGTCAGAGCAGCTTCGACTTACATAGAAATACCTCTGCATCTGTGTCAGGTATGGCAACAGGCTCACCTATGCCAGTGTGGGGCGTAAACGTTACTGGTGAAACTTTTCTGGATTACAGGCGTGATGTGATATCTTTTTAGAAATATAGTAGGAGGTCCAAGATTAAACTGAATTAATATTGTTACAGTCGAAAGTACTTATTACCAGTAACGAGAATGTATTACCAATAAAGAGAAATGTTCATAATCAATCGGTGAGGCGACGGTAGAGCCTTTTCTTAAGATATGTCTGTACTATTAGGTGAACAACTGACTATTGCTCCCATTAGCATCATCATCATCATCATCAGCCTACTCCCGTCCACTGCTGGACATAGGCCTCTCCAATAGCACGCCACTGAGCATAGGTATACGAATATAATAACTCTACAACCAAAAGACGCATGTCACAATATGTATGGCACCTATAAATTGGTGTCCATATACCTAAGATTTATAAATTCAAAATATAGAAAACATAAACCAACTCTGAAAAAAAAAATTTAAAGTCTCTTGATTTTTTGATTATTGGTATCACTTGTTAATTAATTTAACTTTAAACTTCAATGTTCTGACAGTTCACAATGAATGTTGCCAGAATAATATCATAAGATGAAATTTTCTTAATCTATCCCTTTATATAAATTCAATATAATCATAAGGTTTGTTTTGATGGGAAATTTATTGAACCATACTACATAGAAACTAGATGTAAAATTTAGTGTAAAAATGAGAAAGATAAGTTGCATGAAAGTTTGCCGTTTTTGGAGCTGGTTATGTAAATTTTGCGAATAAGTTTTCTAATGACAGTAAAATTTTATTGCTACTCTTTTGTGAAACTACTTTTAGGTATTATAAATAATTTTTATAATTTGCTAAATGTGAGGAGAAGAGCTTTTTAGAAATACAAATAAATTGCAGTGTTTAATGGAGGCAAAGAAGATACTTCAGTTTGATAACCCGTGATAGATTTCCGAGCACCGTTGTTGTTCAGTCGTCATTATAATTGATATGATGATAGGGAATATAAGATCCTTAGTAGCCATCTCAATTAAATTCAATGACTTTTACATATTACATAAATTGTAATCAGTTTTTTGATAAAATGATTTTTTTTCATTGTACAAATTTTTAAGCATCATCCATAGGCCCACCACCTATTCCATGGGACTAAAACGTAAGTGGTGAAACGTGGGTATGTACTACACTTCTCTGCCTACCACTTCGGGCGTTGAAGGCGTGATATTACGTTTTAGCATTTTTTGAAAATGCGTCGTTGGTTAATTGTATATCTGACTAATTAAGGAGTGATCTAAATCAATCAATAATTCCTTGAACATGTCTATTCAGATTCGTTTCCTGCCACCGCGTTATAATCACTCACTAATTAATGGTATTATTGTAACATTATGCCAGTCCTTAGAGAGTAAACAGACAGTATCGAGCGCCAAATTTATCTATCTTTACAGATCTAAAACCATTCTTCGACACTTGTCATTCCCTTACATATACCGCTATTGGAGCTTACAAATCCTAACCAGTAATACTTAAATACCACAAAGGTATAGGTTGTGCTTACAGTTAAAATGTTTAACGTTACTAATGGGGATGGCTTACATCTTAACATATTGTTAACAACAAACTACAAGGAAAAGTTCTTCGCTAACAAACTATTTGCCCCGACAGATATTCCACACGCCGCGTATCAGAACACAGTCATTCATTAACTTTTTGTTCCTAGCATCCGTTTTGTACGACCGCAGCGAACGGAGCGAGATACTCCTATCGGTTACTTCGTTCCTTGTTTATCTACTGAAGCAATACATTTTATAGAGAAGTTGTGTAGATTAGAAGAACCATTTGCTCGTTACATTTTATCTAGATAGATCTTAAAGGATCGCTTGTTTGCTTTTTTCCGATTGCGGACCTTTATTATATCTCATTACTGAATATTGAATTTATTCTGTATTGTTATTTTATGTACCTGTACCTACTTGAAAATGAGTCTGTGGCGTCTTAATTGACTGCTTAATTTTTTTATTGTCGTAGCTTTCAGACTATACCTACATTTCAAAGTGTAGCTCTTAACAATGAAACCTGGGTACATTATAAACTTAGGTACACTTATATTATTTCCGAGTTAAAATACTTTGATCTGCAATACCTATGCCTATGCCTATGTGTGCCTATGTCTACCTATGCCTATGTGTGCCTATGTCTGATGATAACGAGACTAATGGCTACAATGATGATTCTGGTACAGTTTCTGTAAGCCCGATTCACTGGATTTTAACTGGTCATTAATCAAACACAATTTTAAATTGTGAATAACAGTACTATTTTCTAGAAAATACTACAATATTCAACACGAATTGTTTGTAAAAGCCTACTTGGAGTTGTAAGCCATATATATTTTTTTATTGCTCTCCAACTACCTAGCATTAAAACGCTGATACTAAAAATAAGTAACATTGTAAGTAGACTACTTTAAAAAAAGTGTTTCATACAAACTATATAGTCTGTTAGATTCTTATTAAACTATCACAGTGACATTAAAGAAAGACTTCTAAAACGGATGGAACTTTTCACTAACGCTTTAAATACATCATGTCGATTAATTATAAATAATTTATTTTTAATTTCAACCCACATACATAATCAAGTATCTCAATGTCCTGTCAAAACTCATGATTCACAACAGGCTGCTGTTCTGACCATCGATCTCGGCTCGTAAGAAATCCGGTCGGACGGAAATATCGCGAGAAAGCTCATTCCAATTAGTGACACTGAGTCATTCGGATATATTTTGCAAAGTGCGAAGTGTGTCACGATTTCTTTTTATGTCACGTAAAGCCGCTCGGTTAATCCGATGTTGAGGGGTCGTTGCGGCTTATGGACATTGATGACCGGTTAGCGAGATGACCAACTTAGTTTAAGCTAGAGACGCTTGTAATACTTAGATACTGTAGTATTATTTTAAAAAGTATATCGGTATGCACAATGCACTACAATAAATAATAAAATTTAAGATAAAAATGGAGCATTTTGATATTATTAATCGTACTCTTTATGAATTATATATAACAAATATATTTATCATCATTATCATAATGATTATCAACGCCTGTACCGTACAACTGTCTGTTTACATGAGAAGTATGAAGTCATATTAGCCAAAGTCTGCCATGCTGACCAACTGCGTGTTAGCATACTTGGCCGGTTTTAAAGTTCTATCACTGCTTCCTGTAACATTGGAATATTACTGCTTAATTCAAAAGATATTCATTTATAGCTAAATCTACACTTTTTCCTGTGATTTGTTACTTTCATTAATCAAACGAAATGTGACGATATTGCATATATGATACTGTATAAATTGAAAGTGTTACCATATGTGCACACAGCCTTGTAAAACCAGTCATACAAATATGTACTTAATAAAAAATCCCGTCGTACTGATAACGTATTAAATATGTTATGAGTACAGAACAAATCCCCAAAACTGAAGCATATTTGTGATGCATAATTTTATCCAGTTGTAATATACATGGAAAACATGAATATAAATCTAACGTGGCATTATAAGTTTAATTTTATTTCTTCTTTCAATTGTAATGGACCTTTCATGACGATATAATATGACGACATAAGAAGACATATAATATGTCAGCAATATAATAATATATAATAAAGCACACGTGTTAAAAATGTAAAACGCACAGTTTTTTTCACTTTAGAAATTCAACTTGACTCAATTTTTTTTAGTAAATATTAAATTTCGAAACGTTTACACTTTGAGAACCAGCGTAAGGTGTATAACCGACCTTGATATCTAGTTCCTGACATTAAATGTCGAAAGCTGGCATCTAGAGCTTTTTTCCCACGATTATAGGTACTAATTTAATCCCACATTTATATCTTGCAGTATTATATTATTCCAAAGAGAGAACTGATGAGTATTTATCAGTATTATTTTAGTCCATCACAGCGATGTCATTATAATTTAACAATGCAAAGCATCGTAATTATATACGATAAATGTAAATACAATTAATACATACGTGTCAGATTTAATCACACCACCACGTAGGTATACAACTAGCGACTCAAGTTTTGTTTAAACCTAAGTTTAAGGTGTAAATTCTTGTTTGTCGTGTATACTAAGTTGACTTAAACGTAATCCTCAGTTTTGTCTTTGACTACAAATTAAATTAAATTCTAAAGGACGACGTATTTCAATTAGTATCGTTAAATAATTACTGCCAAAATTAGCTTTCGTGATATATTAACATAACGTCACTATATCACGCCCGTATTGCTTCGAAAGGTTAGGCTGACAGGTGTAGTACTTACTGCCACGTTTCACCTTTAATAGTCTCATGGTACATCGGGTGAGCCTATTGCCACACATCTGCTATTATTTGGAACTCTAAGCTACTACTGTAAATTTCAAGTTAGATTAATGCAATAATACTTTGACCCACCCGCGTAACAAACACAGGAGTTTTTGCTCAGTAATCGCTCTTGGACCGACTGGCTCAACAAGGTACTTATTACGAGAAACAAATATAAAGCTAGTATACAAATACTAAAGCAGTGATAGCCTAGTGGTTAAGAATTCAGCCTCTCACTCCGGAGGTCTGGGTTCAAATCCATGGCGCGCACC
>DWEC01003699.1:0-10397 GCA_018245735.1 Microceris miodesmiata | reverse complement strand
GATAGTTCCTGTGTAAATTTACTCGGAATCTATGGTAAGTTGCCGGGCGGACTTCGGAGTGACAAAATTGAATGCACTTTCGTCGAATAAGCTGCATCAAGCAGGCCAGTTGCAGTGAGGTTTTCGTACTTTTATTGAATAAAATTGCACAGACGTCATCTTATTCCAATGTCTGATATTTTTCTGCGCTTGTCTGAAGTGCAGTTTTATTTATATTGCTGTACCTTCATTCATGAATTAGGGGTTGATGACGGGGTAATATAAACATATCCTGTTTATATAATTATGTACGCTGACTGACTAACTTTCATGAACTTTCTATTTTGCTGTTGAATACTTTAGGGACAACAACGACAAATTCATATAAATAAATTGTTTGTCAAAAAAATTTATATTTCTGTTTTTTTGTAATTATTAACCAGTTAGCGATCTTAAAGTAATCTTTATTATGATAAATGCATTTTCGTAATTGAACGATTGAACGATATCGTTTTAAAATGCATGATTGCATTTTAAAATTGAAATTTTTTATTTTAGTACTGTTTGTCCCTTTATAATTCTTTCTAATGTAGTGGTTTAAATGTAATATGTTATTACATACCATTATAAATGTTATTTAAATATATTTTATTTGTTTCTTCGCTGTTGTGGATTCATTAAATGTTGATTGTTTTTTAAATCACATTTTCATAGTTATATTTTTACAGCAGTATATTCACAGATTCCACCTATAATCGCTTTCCCTTTTTTGCATATATTAAACTTTTTTTTAAATAATAATAAACGAGTTTTTAAACATTATGGTAATTTATGGTTTATCGGGTCTGAATAATGTGTTACAAAATCGCATTTTCAATGATTTTAATTGTAACCGCAACTATTCCATATATAATTTAATTTGACTTTCAAAACACAATAAACACACACAAACATACACAAGACTTTACAGTTTACGGTAATCGGTACTTATCTCTTCGTTTAACAATGGTGAGAGTACTCTGTTACGTAAACATTTTCATACTTACAAAGGCTTTTTTTCCTTTAATACACTTATGAAACTAAGATAAACATTATGAAATTATAGTACCTATATTGATTATAAAGAAAAAAAGTTATAGATACTTATCGCGTCACAGTTTTTAAATGCTTGTTACTTATACAGGGTATGCACTTGTTCCGAACATGTCGACGTTACAATATTAAATGTTATCGATATAAGTTTTAGTAGCAAATAAACCGAAATGTAGGAGATTATGTTGAATTTCCTGTATTGACCGACGAGATATCCCACCCAATTGTTCGCGAACAATACGGTAAACTTTTGACAAAAGCAAATATTACTCAAAGGAATTGTCTTTATTATTGTATAACACAATTCACCATTTTTATGTCATGTGATTTGGAATTATTGGAAACACGCCACTATTTAGATATATACATATTTACGAGTACATATTTATTATATAAATATATAAAAGTACACATCGAGACTCTTATACGATTTAACAATTAAATTATCTGCGATTTCCATAAGTTTATTGTTAAGATTTTTCACAAATTGTACAAGTATCTGTGCTATAGAAATTGACATATTCGTGAAGTATGTACGATGATCAATCAAGAAATATTACGTCGAGTGACAGGAACAATGAATAACGAGACTCGAGAAAATACACCCTCATTGTTAAGCATATGTGATGCCTAGAACAAATATTTACAAATAACGAAGGACAAGAATACAATTTAGAGGGTGGTTTGTGGGGGTGGGAGTAGTGTGTACCATTCGGGACAAGTTTAATAGCGTGAAATAGCGCTATACAACATGAGAGCTTCCATCTCTTTCATTCTACGTGAAATGTCGCGTTGGGACGCTTTAAAATTTCGTTTTGGCACCGAGACGCAGTCCGACATTCATATCGCTGTGACTGCGGCTAAAGCAAGCCTTGCGATGTAGCTGGTTTTGTGAGAAAAATGTTGACTGATAATATTTTGTATAACGGTCATTTTCATTGAAATTACACTAGCTTTTTTTCAAACATACCTGCGATAATACAATATTCACTTTAATCTTGACACGATATACCAAGGTCAGTAAATATTTTAGCTTACTAGTTTTATTATTGCAAGGCTGTAGGTATAGAAATATTGTATTATAATACAATAAAATTATAAAGTTAAGTACAGTTAATAATAAACAAGGTGTAAAACATTAATATATATTTCTGAGCTTAACTTGAAGGTGTTACCTAAAATATCCATATTTACCCTATTTTGACTGCTTCGTTGGTCGTGTTGGTTGCAAGAGGTACTGCCGATCGGGAGGTCTTGGGTGCGATCTGGACCTGGGTGCGTGAAACGTGGGAGTGTTTTGCATTCCTCTGCCTACCTCTTCGGGAATTACAGGCGTGAAGTTACGCACTGTATATATAATGAATAACGATACAAAATCATTTAGAATGCGTGCTCTTAAAACAATTTTAACTTTTGTCGCAACCATTATTAGATTAAAACTCAGGCACGCTAAGTAACGTTCATCCGACCTAGCTTAAACGTACGAGTATGTTCGTATTCACGTCCGAACAACGCTGTAAGCTCATGAAACATGCGAAGTTCATTAAATAAACACGAGAAAAAGTCCACTAAAAGCATTAGCAGTATGCAGTCTGGGCCTCGAACAGCCAGAAACGAGAACGAAAATCGAGTTAAACTAGATTTGCCAACATTAACGGATTACAACTCTTCAGTTAAAATTTTCTACTAGAAACGCACTAATTGAATGTTTTAACAATGTTTTATGAGGTTAATCTGATTATGACCGATTATCGTGTATTAATAATATTTTTACAATGTCACTGATAATAGTAGCAATAGAAAAAAATCACTGTCATGATTTTTTATTACGCGACAAAAGAAGTATTGCTTAAATAATTCTGTTTCTCCAGTAAAACCCAAATTAAGCACTCTAAAATGCTACAAAGTGGGTATAATAAACTAAGATTATGTATGAACAAAATGTCTACATTTTACTCGTAATCCAATAAAAATTAACGTTCTATTTAAATGAAATAATCACATCAAAAATGTACAAGATAGTTCGCAACGAACGTTCCGTATGAGATGTGTACGCCGGATGCTATAATTAGGGCGCGCTGTAAACTTGACTTATTGAAACGCGTCCTATATAAATCGGTCGATAGGGATCACTACGTCTGCCGTATGTTTGTAAACAATGTCGGTCGCGTTCGATGCCCCACGTTGCCACGTGCACTGGGGGCGAGTGCGCCTGCTTCCAATAGCCATTCCCTATTGGTAGGTGCATTTCCCGCGCTCGGCATTTCGCTGCATCTGATAACTTCGACAAGTAACTTTACGAGCGCGGCCACATCGCGATAGCGGGGCGCCGTATTGCTTCCCGCAATTTATTTCACTCAAATATTTCATACGAGCTATTTTTCAATGAACAAAATTGTGATAAAAAAATATTATAACTTGGTGGCTTTTATTTATTTTTGTTCTTTGTTTATTTCAATTTAAAAGTTTATCGTTTATGATTATTTCAGCAAAATACGATTGTTTTATTATTATGATTTAACTGTTTTGATTCGTAGGACTTATCGCTTTCATTCGGATTATGACACCATAATTGAGGGCAGATTATTCACACACGGCCTTCGAGCTTCATCACCAAGGTAATAATTGTATCGGACAAATTTCTTGAAACTCTTTTTTTATTTTATTTACATAAATGTCGATCGATTTTTTAATTTAATTTCAAATCAATAATAAGATATAAATATTAAAGTATGTACAGACTGAAAACAATTTTCATTATAATGATATATAAATGTAATGAATCATTTACGGTAACGATAATGTTTAAATAATTCAACAAATAATTCTTAATTTTAAAACAGCGAAAAACGAACATAAGCTTTAACTTAAACGAATAAAACGAAATGGCAAAGAGTGTGTAAGAGCTTAGAAAGTTCCGATTTATTTGTGTTCACTAGCCGAGTGTCTGATAAGATGAAGTTGCTTATCTTCAGTGTAAACACGCTCGGTCTATTAACTAATGTGCCATTGCTTTGACTTAACCACTTTATGCCAGGCTAGATTGCAGTAATGAATTTTCGCTATGAGACTCGAGGAGCGTTATGTTAACTCCACTGGTATTTCCTAGATGTATAAAGTTTCAAAACAATTTTAGTAAAACAGTTTAAGCTTAACTGAGCCACTGATTACTTGGATAACCAAAACTTCAAGTGGTAAAGTTCAGTTTAGTTTGCATTTGAAATGTATGAATGTTTTACATTAACTAAAATACGAGTAAAAGACCACATGGTTTTAAATATAGAATAAATATTGTGCGATAAATTATGGTCATTACTAACGCTTAAAAATTCTATTATAATATATTTATATTTGAAAAGCTCTCTGTTACTTTCCGGTCAAAAACCTTTAACATCAAGTAGATACATAGTACATTTTCACATGAAATATGCAATCTTCAGCGAACTCTGAACTGTGTTTTTTAATCAAAACCATTCAATGCTTAGGTCGTGAATCATAAATGTCGATAAATTCGATGACTCTCAACCCTGAACGGCATTTCAGAGCAATCAACGGAAGTCGCTAACAGTGACGTAAAGTGTCGAAGCTAACGACGTAGTCCAATTTCCCAACTGTTTCCTCGCTTATTTCATTTTCAACTAGTGATCGACACTTGGAATCTAAATGGTCATAGGTAGAATATTTTACGCGTGTTCAAAATAAAATTTCGTAACATACAAGTTGTTCTCAATTGATAAATCATTAATTATTATTTTATTATTAATAGCATTCATCAATTCATTATTTCAATGTTTACAATAATTACAAAGGTGTTTCAAAGATTTCGCGTACTTAATTTTTTTAAGGTATTGCTAAGCTGAACAGCATTTAAAAGTTATAATTATTCGTGATCAATAAAATGTGAAAGCCCAAAAACCGTTCACTGAATACATTTCGACGAGAAAGACTTTTAATTATAAAATGCAATCAAAAAGGGTTGCTTGGTACAGTTAAACGTGAGCGCTAATAAATTAGTCCAATTTCCGGAACCCGTTCACTCGTTCATTCCAATTTCAAGTACCAATCAACTTCACGTCGCCATTTTGGAACACTGCGTCCAAAACTAGAATGGAACATTAATATAAGCTGGACTGTTAAATCTACGTACTCGTAATAATTCTTATGAAGTAAACTATTTAGAGGTTATGTTAGGTTACTGCATCCTGTAAATTAATTTAAACTAAGTCACTAACTAACTGTACATTTTTTGTCTAGGAAGAAATTGGATATACCTCCAGCTATCTGAATGTCATGTAAATAACATAATACCACTGCGGCAAAAATTCGGTTATCAATTGCGATAGCCGAATTATGTACTGGTACTTCTTACTTAGTTATGGTAACAATGATTGCAATCAAATCTCATTATTTTATAAAATAGTAGGTGTATTTTGTATTGTATTTCGTAACTATGGAAGGTGCTAAAGAAAGTATTATAATCAGAAGTACAATTCTGAAAAGCTACACAAAAATATAAATGAACAAGGTTCGTAAAAGTAGCCAATTCCTTAAAATATCTTCTCTAAAGTAATCAGTTTGAAGTGAAAATTTGGAAAGGAAAAAATGTTTCTGTTCCAAAGAAGCTTATGTACCTAATTGTGGCAAATGTTATTTGAACCTATAAAAGTAGTACAAACCTTTGTCTATTGTTCAATGAATAGACATGTTTTGTGAAAAATGAATTGTCAGGGCTTACGACTTCGACCTTTCACCGTTTAAAATTTTGCGAGTGTAATCCCACTGTTCGTGATTTAAATTTCACTGTTGTACAGTCAACGATATATGGGATTAAAATTGTGATTTATTTTCAGAATTGTTCGTACGAAATGCGTGAAATTTTTTAACAAGTACCTCCAATGGAAAAATCACCACAGTCCCAACGAACAACCTGTGGACTAACTTTTGGGACTAACGAACGTACCGTGCAAATTTGGTTTGGCCTTTCCGTACGAAAAAGTTTGCTGTACAAATTGGTCTGAATGAAAGCAATGTTTTAAATCGGTAGCGATTCGAGAGAAATGGATAACTTAATAAATTCGCAACATGCTAGTTAGGTATTTCCTCGATGCAAAAGAAAACACAACGAATTTATTTTGTTTGCAAACACTGAGTGCAGTACCTACCCACTAAAATTTCTGTAGGTACAATTTTCTTAAAATATATATATTTTTTAAACGTGAATGTTGCAACTTTCTTTTAAACTGTGTCTGATGATTCGGATATGTAAATTAAATTAAAACCCCGGCCATTTAATTCTAAACTGTAACTTGTTATACGTAGTAACTTTTGATTAATTGTTAGCAGAATTGTCAAATATTGAATGCCATTGAATTTGGTACATAAATAACGTCCGCAATGGTAAGAAATATTTGTGATAAAAGCAAAGTAACGGCATCTCCTAAAATACTCAGAAAAAAACTACCATGACGTAAACGACTTGGCAGCCAGCATACCTTTTAACTTGAGAAATATAAGAAAGCATAAGTCGGACGTCACAATCTTAATGGTTCACGGGAGTTTAAAGTGCATTGTGCGTAAAATATGAATGAAAATTAACACAGAATAACTCGTTTGTATGGTGTAATTTTCAATTAATTGTACATGAACGCATCTAATGAAGTCTTACAGCAAATACTAAAATTTAATACAGTAACTTAAACGGAAAAAGACTAGATTGTAACTGTTATGACATTTATAGCCTAATGTTGCATTGTAATAATGTAACACAAGCGTTTTATTATATTGTTATCCAAACTAATAACCTTCATATTCCTCTGAAAAATACTGCAACAACAAATGCCTCGGAAGCTCTTTTATTCAGCGCAGTTTTCTAATTGAATCTCGCTGTATTCGTGTTTAAGCGGACGTCGTTAAGGAAAGAAGGAAGAAATAAACAAATTAATTGTAAGGTTACATTTTTAAATCGTTATTATAAAAAATATATTTTTAATTCTTAACCCCTTTTGTCGTGAACTTATTTTTAGTGAAATATGAATATAAAATAAATCAATATCCTATTTGAAACCTCACCACAAGTGCGTTTTTACAAATGTTTTTATTTGTTTAGTAGATTAAAAAACGGGTCACTTAATATAATAAAAACATTTTTTTTATGTTCAAAACAAATTAAACATTAAAAGCTACAGCGTTCAGCTGTTAAATGGAATTTCACATAATAGTGCACTCGAATAGAACTGTGGAATTAGATACGTGAAGCAACAAACAACAATTACCAAAGCGCAGAGAAACGATGCAGCCGAAGACATATCATTAATATTCTCGCAGGGTTGTAACGGTGCCAAGTGTTTTTCGGTATTTTACTACATTTTCATCTAATTCCTTTACCGATATACGACACCTCCGTGACGGTTATAGTTGGGTTTTGCGCTTTGGAATATTCCTTGTCCGCCTTGTCCTCGACTTGTATATTAGTATATTGTTAATGGTCAACTTTTTTATATTTAAATGTTTTATGTTCTTATGAAAGCATGGTTTAAGTTTATTTATTTATTGGTTTGATTTGAAACCGTACTGCATTTTAATAGCTACTAATGTACAATCGCGCATTGCAGTAGAAATCCGAATTTTCTAATGTACATTACGGCCACATGCAAGTTTCTGGTTAGTGAGATCATTATACGAGCTTACTAAAAATATTTTTTTCACTTTTTCTCCTAGTTTGAATTGACAAAGACATTTTTTCTGGAATTCATAAAAAACAAAGAGACCTGCTTTTAGACCTTGCAAGGCTCACAGTATAATAAGACATTTTGTCTTTCTTGTTGAACCTAGAGTCATTAGCAACTTCAAGAAGAGGCTTCACTTTCCACCTCGTTGCCGTCATTTGTCGTAAACATTGTTTTCCATGAGTGGAACTATTGTATGAAACTCGTAAATGTTAAGAATAGAATTCCGTCAGCTTGGACTCTACATCTCAGTCTTTTCATATTTTCCAGTCTTTATTTTTGTCTTTATATTTGTATTTTTTTTATATAGGTACGCCTAAATCTATTAGAATCTGAATATGCCCGAATTATCAAATAGTTAGTGGACTACATTTGTTTAAAATTTTACACTATAACATAATACAAAAAAATGTACAGCCCGGATATGAATGAATATTCTGTCTCTGAATGAATATAAACGTAAGATCTGCTTCAGTTTTAAAATTTCCTTTTAAATGGTCCTTTCAACGGGTGGAAAGGAGGAGTCATTTTGCCCGTCTTGTTTTAAACGTCATTACATTTTAAATCTTTACTAAATATAGAGTTATAAGATATTTAAAACATAATTTAACAAAATAAAGATTGACGGTAATATATGACCGATATCCAATTCAGATAATATATGTTCGCCAAAAAGTTCATACTATCACAGTTCATACTATAATAATAATATTTTTGTTCTTTACTATTATTATTCCAATTTGTTAATAGTTCAATTAATTGAAAAAAGATATATCCATGTAATAAAAATTGAACATGGGAAAACATATCTTTTAATGTAGCGGTACATATGAAAATTGTTTCCTGTAAAATTTTTGATTAAGAAACCTGAAATTTGCCGCTACCTTTATCCTACTTCTATATTCATCTCATGATCGTCGCCCACAACGCCTCAGGCGTCTTGGGGAATCCGTATATCTAGAAAGATTTTCTTTTTTACATAATGTAAAATACCGCGACGTCGCTACGACAAAGTTTGCTTAAGATTTTTGAATTTGAAAATTCCATTCATGATGTTCATACGAGTACCTACATACAATAACTGAATGTTAAAAATGCATTGTTATAGTTGCCGTCATCCGTTTTCTGCACAAACACCAAAAATATAACTTTGGTGAACTGGGAGGAAAACCTGAAAGAACTACTTATTAACTAACTCTAGATACTATCTTTTATGTTAATCATTGCTGTATGTAACTCTTGAACAACACGAATTAGACACTAGGATAAGGAAACAATAAACAACAACCAGAGAAGAACCAGACCTTCCTTACCCGTTCAAAGAAAGTTTTGCAACACACAAGAGTTTTTATCAAAATTAGATTTAAGTTACGTTAATTATTCGTGGCACTTTCTTTTTTAAATTTGTTTTAATCTCGTCTTTGAATTAGTTTTGAATATTTCGTGGGGTCCACGCTATCACGTGGTTTAAAGAATTCTCGATTCATCGGCAGCAGCGAAAGCACTTGCCCGAATTATGCCAAATCAATATTTTCAGGAGATACTTGGCGTTGGATGTATTTATTTAATTATTTTGTATGCCATCCTGTGTTCACGCACATTTTTATAACACACTGTCCTAATTATTTTAATTTAAATGAAATGGAAGAGACAATTAAACCAGAAGAAAAAATTAGACAATGTATTAAATAGAATAATAGCACACATTTATCCGTGTATTTTATTTTATTATTCTTAGAAGTTTTTTACGTTGTGGAAAGTCTTAAATATTTTTTTGTAACTTTTGTTTTTAAATATACTCATTACACTTTTTAGACTCACGTTTCACATTAAGATTTATAAACAGAGTTTAAAATTTGGATTTTCATACGAGGCATTAAATGAAATAAAAATATAATTGATGCAGTGTCTTTTTCATAATATGTAAATTAATGAGATTTTATACAATTTTAACGCTATACTCTAAATATTAAAAATGCTTATTAGAAATGAAAAATAGAAATTTTTACATCGTTGTTAATCTTATTTAATAATATTCAGATTATAATAATGATTTATGGTTAAATTCTAGTTTCACAACTACATTTCAGATGCACATTTAAGATTTCGTTTGCGGACCGCGATTATTCATGATCATTGAATTAAATCGTAATAGTTGTCTATGATTTATTAAAATATAATTGTTCATAATACAATTGATCCTAAATATATGTTTATAAATTATTTTATTATTTGATAGACTTTTAAAATAGAAGAATGACTTGTTTCAAAAAGTTTTCTCACTGTTTCCCGCTAGTTAGGAGTCCTAACTTTTTATTATAAATGGCCATGGTTATATTAGGGTTAGATGTGGTGGAAAAATAGGATTTAAAAAATAAATTTTAAAATTAAAAAAATTAAATTTTTTTTTTTTTAAAGTTTTTTTTTTTTTTTTTGGCAGTTACCATACTTACGCAACATGGTCAGCTTGTGGTAGAAGAGCTGCAGCAAGCACGACGAGCAGTTGGGTACTACGAGGGCGTGTGGTCATTGCGTAAAATAAAATTGCATTTAATTTACGGCAGATTCCGCACTTCAGCCGACAATGTCGCACGGAACACC
>DWEC01003698.1:0-10398 GCA_018245735.1 Microceris miodesmiata | reverse complement strand
AAACCAACGACGCAGGCTGATAATGTATTATCAACATAATATCATTTGCATATATGTACATACGTGTATGCAAATGATGTACGTCGTATATGCAAAGAACATGGCAGTAGTTATGATAGCGTGGTACCGGCTTGCTTGAAGTAGCTGATAAGGGTGATCGACACCAAAGTCAATGTCGATAGCTGATAACGGACCTGATAAGATTTTAATATTGTAGAATTTATATATTAATTTTTAAGTCCCGAAGGCTTAGAACCCAGCGAGTATGAAGACAACGATATGTGACAATGTGTTATAGAAACATGTCAGGTTCGCAAGAATTGAAATAATTGGGACTCGGTATTGTCTTCATATTCCGAATTAAGATTATTTTTCTTTTTTCTAGACATTTTTTATTTTCTAATCTCTCCCCGTGATAAATTGATTTCCTGACAAACGTCTCGGTTTTACGAAAAGTAAAATGTCAAAAGCAATTTTGGGTTTAATTTATTCTCTTTAAAAAAATTATGAATATGTTAAACTTATTTAATTTCTTGTAAATCCATTTCCTTTTCTAATTATAATATCTTTCAACTCGTTTCTTTGATTCACTGTTAGACACGCGTCTCCTATCGGTAAGGTCTGTTAAGGCCAGCGTCTGTTACTGGCCAAGTGCGGGTTAGCAGAATTAACACGCCTTAAAGAACATGTAACTCTCATTAATTTCATTCAATTCGCGCTACGATATCCACCTCCTAGGATTACACTTAAAACATAATATATTTATGTGTACACGACACTCGCCGCAGCGGTGTAAGCGATATAACATATTAGATTAGATCGCAGTTTCACTGCGAGTGACAGGTGGGAGCCGGCTCGGTTTCAAGGCTCGTGAGACAGTTCACGCATGTATGTCTACATATATCTGTGTCATGTTCATATGGTACAATGGTTGTTGTCGCTAGCCGAAATATGTTAAGATTAGGCTTTTCTATCGTATTTTCAAATATATATAACATTACGCTTGTATTTCCTAAATGGGTAGGCTCACGAGCGTAGTAGACCCTCGCGATGATAAAGTTATGTTGTATGTTCCACCGTGCGTTATGGGATGATCTTATTGTCAAATATGAACAATCATATATATTAGCATACAATGATTTGTCTATGTTGTTGGTCCATAAGTTATTGCTCATGATTGCTGAACTAGGGGTCGTGGGTTCGATTTCTATCCAGGACAAACATTTATGTGATGAGCACAAGTATTTGTTGTGTTTGGGAGTGAGAGAAATCGTATCTATATGTAACATATGTTTACCAGCTGTCTGGTTACAATATCACAAACTGCCTTGAAGTTTGTGATGAGATCCGATAACCGTGTGGGAAAAAGAACAATAAAGTCTCTATTCCATAGTTTTTAGTTTCCTTAAATCATTTTGCTAAGAATATATTCCGTAACCGATATTTTAATAATCGATATTATCTATTATTTTACCTAAATATAGATCCTATCTCCTGCAATGA
Organism: Microceris miodesmiata; assembly: GCA_018245735.1. Lineage (NCBI taxonomy): Eukaryota > Metazoa > Arthropoda > Insecta > Lepidoptera > Hesperiidae > Microceris > Microceris miodesmiata. The sequence continues at coordinate 8,895 of DWEC01003698.1, read as the reverse complement.
GAAATTCGTTCGCGTGTAACAGCGCGTACTTTACCATGCAAAGTTAGTGTGAAAATTAAACCAACGTATGCTAATCACTCGTGTCCTTGTCACCGTTCAAACTGTCTCCATATCAAGTTGCATCAAATTCGGTTCAGTGGTTCAGCGGGGAGAGCGCGGCGGACCCACTTACTTTCTTTTCTGTATATGTACATGATTTATATATACCTATTACTATGAGCTATGTATACATAATAATGTAATATATATCCGTAATTCCTACTAGTAGTTGTGACTCTGTATTTCTGCAAGGGTATGGCAATTAGTTCTTCCCCTAGTCCATGGCGAGAGTTGACCGTAACCGGTCAAACGAGCCAGTATATTTACTACACTCTTCTGCCTTCTCCTTTGAGAAGGTACAGGCCTGATTGTATACAACCATAATTTCATGAGAAATGCATGTCTTACGGTATCAATGAATTTATCGGACCTAAATATGTTTAAAATATAAACAGATTTGATTCCCAATTGTGTAATAATTATTATTGGAATCTTTCGATGCTCTCTTTTTAAGAGCTGAAGTTCACGCTATAGTACCTTAGAAAAAATATATCTCTTATAGATTTCTACTTTTTAATACCGATTGGCTTACGTGATACATACAATGAACATGTATACACAAATAATGATATTGTCATTATCGCCCAGCACAAAGCGTTAATACAAAACATTAGGAGTTAGGATATTGTGTCGATTTTATATTGTAGGCGTTGAAATTAAATTCATATTTAAAAGTGACTGTAATATATGTATGGGAAATGTTCAATGTTTGAGACGTTTCGATACTCAGGTGTCAAAATTGTATGAACGGACACTGTCGAACGACATCTGCGATTCTAAAGTTCTGATAATTTTTGATACAGGTATCTATCAGCTGCAAGGCATCGATAACCTACAAATGATGCTGCTATCTCGTTGGGTCTAAAGTAAATTGAAGATTTTTTAAGCGGTTCTTACTATTTTTGAACATTGTCTGTTCTAAATATCATAAAATGGCGGCAGGTTTATCAGAGTGCGCTAAACGTATAATTGATAACATAGAATTCTTGGAGAAAATTGCAAATTATATATGTTTATCTACAACAATAGTTTCCATGTCCCCGAAATCCCTTAAATAATAATAACAATACTCCTAATTGTATACCATACAAAGGAAATAATATATCTCTTATATTTTCTCCGGAGTATATCTCGATTTCCTCCACAGGTCAAAAGACGTCCGGCGAATAGAGCCTTATTGCGCCTATCCGACTCGGGCTCGTTGTCAGTCCACTCATGTTTCCTAAATCTATTAATCTTAGTCATCGTGGTCGCTTTACCTATCAGCTCAGAAAGCTTCGTTCCAATATAGTATATTCTAATACTAATAAAGTAACTTAATCATCTCAGAATGGTTAAGACTAATTGTAGGTGGGCATACTTGAGACGCTGTAGAGAAAATTATGCTGATGCTATTAATCAGCATAATGAACGCAGCGTTAGGATGAAATGTGTTAAGTAAAACTATAGTTTACAAAGCTCATTAAGTACAGGTTGACAGACTTTGTACATTTTGGAGAACAACATGGAGAACAACATGGAGAACAACATGGAGAACTTAAGGTGTGCAGGCTTCCTTTCGATGGCTTCTTTCGACATTATTGAGAGTGATATTTATTAAGATCTAATAATGCATATGATTCTGCTATTTACTAAGTTCAATCGTACGTTTATTTAAATGATATGCTTTACTATTAATTTGGAATCTCTTTTCGTTTACATTTTAAGTCGCCTTTGTATAACTATTTTATTTCATTGGTTCAAAAGTCCCGAATTAATGTGGCTTATTTAGTATTATAGCTATACGTAAGGCGAAACTAATTTCCAACTCTAGTTTTATAATAATAATAATTTCATTATAATTATACAGGTATAATAATCAGAGAACTAATATAATACGTATTATGTGTATATTAAGATATAAGTGATTAATTTAAGCGATGAACTGAAAATCTAGACACTTAACAGTGAAAATGTTATAGTGAGTATTGAATAATAATAACAAACATGTATGACGATATTTTCCGAAAATGATTAAATAGTGATTGACGAGTGGGACTATTTTCATTGAACTAGTGTTAATAAAGTGATCTTCCAAAATGATGTTATACGTGACCCAGCCAACTGAGGTGCAGGTTCGGAGGCCACCTCGGAGACGACAGATCAGTGCTAATATCAAGGTTGTTGTATATCTCTATAATAAAATATACATTACCTACATAAAGCTATATGTATGTATGTTTACCAAACACCTTTATCTAGTTACCTTAGTTTAGTTCCTGCATATGAAGTGATAAATGTAGAAGAATCACGTTAAGTTCTTAAGGAGAGGGATATTTGATGGGGAATAAGGGCTTTGGCGTTGGCAATAAGGGTTTTGGCATGGTGATATGATATGATAATATAAATAATTAAAAACTTTACGTAAAATTTACGTCATGTTACCATGGCAAAGACTACTTAATTTAGTATGATATTGCCATGTGTCCCAATTTATTATTTATCTATCAACATAAGTGTCTTTATATACGTCACGTCGTGGACACCATCATGCCTGATGTATCCATCATTGTACTTCATCCTACATTGAAGTTTTTATACCAGTTATCATTCCACGTCCATATGTTTTGTGAATTTTGTGACAAATCTGTTAAAAAAAGTCAGAATAAATGACGATGTAATGATTAAATTATTATTTGAACCCTTAAATAACTAGAACGAAGAAGTAATTTTTTTTAAATTTCCATGCCCTAGGTCGTCTAAGGACAATATGGAAAAATCACTATATCTAACATTGGTTGAAAATGTTCTATGCGTTGTTGAACATGTTCTCAACAGTACCGTTTCCCTTTCAGCGGCACCATGCAGGGATATCGCAGTCGTCCTGCAGCGACGGCTCGCTGCTCAGCGTGGGCTCCTCGGAGATGGACGAGGACAGCAGCAGCGGCCACCACCATTCGCACGACCACTCCGCCAGAAGCGACCACTCCGACCTTTACAGTGAGTCCATCACTATCATGATCATCATCAACAAGTTCTTCATCATTCCATTGCTAGACACGGGTTTCCTTTCAGATTAAGCAGGGTCTGCTACTCAGATCAATTAACTTGTTTTTGTCTCAAGTAAACTAACACATATGCTTTTAATATTTTTTTAGATATTTGTAGAACTGATAATATATTTATTTTAGTTATAAAATCACAAACACTATTATAACATTTTCTAAGTAAATTTCGCTCGTATGCATGAATGTATGACGTGTGTAAGTGTAATGTATATAAATATGTATCTAACCAAAAACCTGCTGTACTACTACGCGACACTGCTGTAAAGCAGCAGAACTATGAGGGAGCGTTAATTATTTAATTTGATCGAAAAAATTATACGCAATATTACAATATATAACAAGCCAGTTTTAAGCACTTATTGTGCTATTGACGTACAAATAATAAATAAAAAATAATAGTACATTAAATTTACATAATTAAATCAAAAAACCTGATCCATTACGTTGAATCGCAGATTATTTCATTGCGATTTATTATTGCTATCTTAATTAATAATGTATGCGTGAATAATTGTTATATCATGAATGGACTTATTAAAATGAAATTTCGCCTAAAAATTTCAATAAAAAACAATATGCCATCCGATGGTTTAGTCGTATTTATCGTAAAAGAAACCTTGTACTGAATAATAACATTTACGCACGCGTTACAAAGGAAAGGAATTTTAATTATTTAAGGCAATTAAATTAATAAAGGAATTATTTAAATCAAGGAACTCTTCATACATTAAAGGACATTTTGCTACTAAAGCTCATTCGCTTTAATCAAATCAAAAAATTACAATCAATAAATCAATCGCTTTATTAGTGCAATCTTTCTCCGTTGCTTTTACAATTTATTAAATCGTATTACAATATGTAATCACAAATATCACTCTTGTGTTTCCAGATTCGTCGGAACCGCCGTCCGGAGTGGCGCCCCTGTCGCACTCGGCCGCCAAGCATAAGATGGCGGTGCGGCCGCGGCGTACGCACGGCGCGCCGCGCCGAAAGAAAGCCAACCCCGTAAGTGTACTTGAATATTAGGTAGATTAAATCGAGCTTAATGTTTAAAACGTAATATCACGCCTGCGATCCCCGAAGAAGTAGGCAGAGGAGTGACACTCCCACGTTTCACCAGTTACGTTCGCATCCCATGGAATAGGTGGGGCGCCTATTTTTCATGGCCGGGATTCTTGGTTCCTTTGCGTGTGTACCTATTATCAAAATGTGCGTTTCAATATGAAATATTACTTGCTAGTGAATTGCATACCGAAGAATCCTGCAAACCTTAGAGTTTTCCATAATGTTCTCTAAAATGTGTGCAACCTACGAACCTACACTTGGTGAGCTTCTCAGACCATTGACCTAATCCCTCTCATTATGAAAAGAGGAAGTTGTCTAAGAGCGACTGTTTAATCAGGTCCAATTCATTCAATATTTCTATAGCCGTGTCACATTTCACGTTACAGATTGCCGCGTCAGCCTTGCCGATAACACCCGAACTCAACGAAGAAATGATACGAAGCACTACTCCTGATGTCATCCACAAACATTCAGAAGTTGTTACTGGTGAATGTGCATTATTTTCTATCATAAATAAACATATATTGAAGTAGAATATATATTTAACTGGTTCAATATTATTTTCAGAATCATTCTCTTCATCGACAACTACGAAGCATCATATGATCATCAATGAAAACCATCAACAGTTGAACAAGGAACTTAATAAAGTACTTGAGAGCCCCAGCGATACTAAACTCAAATCCTCTTCTTTACCACCTGGTCTCGCGCTGAGTCAACTCGTGGGTCAATCGCCAGCCAAGTTAAGCATTGCGGAGTCAAACACACCCAGATCTTCAATCAAAAGAAGCAAATCCAGTACCCAAGACCAATCCGTAAGGGAGACCTCGCCAAAAATTCAACCGAGCTCGCCAGTAGCTCAGATCCAAACTTACCATTCAGACGAGAGAATGACCAAGTATCGCGTAGAAAAGAAACAAGCCGAAGAGCCTTGCCTTGAGAAAAAATCTAAGTCAGAGAAGAAAATGGAGAACGAGGTCATACGATCTTCGAAGAAAGAGGAATCGTTTTTCAGTAGACTGCTGTTGAGAAAGAGTGGGAAGAAATCAAAAAAAGATCAGACGGACGGAGAAGGCCAACAGGAACTAAAGAAATCAAAGACGGATAAAAACACCCCCCAGTATAAAGTAGTAGATGCTGAGAGAAGCGGAGTCTACTATAGCGAACAAAGTTACAAGCCGACGCCCGCAGAACGTGTGCACAAATCTGCCGGACAGAAAGCCTTCGCGAACCAAATGCACAAAAGGCTAGACAACAAAGGTGCATACGTTCACGACAGCGCCTACAAGGACGTGTACTGCGCGGCGCGCATCGCCGCAGACTACACCGTCACTGATCTCAAAATCGCCGAGGAAACTGATAAAATGCTGAACATGGAAATGAAAAACCGCTTCAGTAGACGCGAGGAGTTCAGCGAGAAAGTCGAGAGAACCAAGCGGACGTCTTCCAAAGAAAAGGTCGACGAGATCAAGAGGGAATCGTTCAACTTACATCACGACAAGTCCAAGAGACCAGCGTCGGTTCAACGATTGATAGACCCGTATTCGTCAAAAGCGTTTATCGTTAATGAATTAGCTACCAGACAAAAAGAAGAAACCTTCACTCCCACAATTGAGATATCAGAAGAAGAGCCTTCGACAGGGGCGATGCATATCAAAAGTCACCATCACAATGACTTGGTTTTCCACAGTGGAAGCATGCCTAAAAATATACCTTACTTTAATCCAAACGTTGCAGTGTCGACCTCGCCGCCGAAAAATTTGGGTTACACCAGCTCTGAAAACGTTAAACACACGAACCGATCTTCTGAACACATATACGAATTCCGCGAAATGCAAATAGAGTCTAAACGTGAGTCGCATCGCATGGCGAAAATGGAGGAGTCTTATGTCACTTCGGGCTTGAGGTCTCTCGGAGACGAATATGTCGATACGAGGAGCAGTATTGGCAAATCACATAGCTTCCGTTACGCTTCGGAATCCACTTCAATTAGCTCTCAGGAAAATCAGATGCCCAGTCTTCCAGCTATCGTTGGTATATCCGAACCTTTGCTGGAGAGTTGGGAAGTGAATTACAGGAGAAACGTAAGCGAAAGGCACGATTATGCTAAGAGGATATCAGCGAGAAATTACAATATAATGCACAGTAACTCTGAAATGAATTACGACAGCTTGCCGAGCACGGACAGCAGTTACCTTGACAGCCTCAAAACTGATATCGACGATGATAGGAAACTATTCACAAATAGTATCCATATCACAATGGATGCTCATAAACGTGATAGCGACATCTCACAGATAGAGGCTAAAATCGATGACATTATTAGTTCCCCTAAGCCGATTATATCTTCAATACTCAAGTCTAGTTCTTTAGATAGTGTTAAGAGCAGTCCTGAGAAACCTATGGAAGACAGAAGGAAGACTATTTCCGTAGAAAGTGCATTGAGTCAAAATAGTAAGAATATACAAAAAGACAACAAACTTGACACAGAGAACTTTATTTCCGTCACTCATATCAATAAGGAACAATCGCCTCTCGTTGATAAAAATGTTGAAGCTTTCAAAAATAAAAGCGATGAAAAAATTCAAAAAGCAGGAAATGTTAAGCCCGGAGTCCCCGAGTTTCTAAATATTCAACTGAACAAAGTTGATACAAAACCAGTTACAAATATTGTACTCACAGCTAATGTAACGCCAAAGAAAATTGATAGTCCACAAGCGGATAAAGAGCTAGAGATAGAAAAATTTCCAGTGTCAGAAACAATTTCAACTCAAATCACAAAAGAATCTACTAAAATAATAGACAGCATAATTGAGAGTGTTAATTACGAAGAGAAAAATACTCAAGTTGTTTCTCCTAAAGCCGCAGTTTCTCAACCTGGCACTCCACAAAGTCCATTGTCGTCCAAAGCATTCTTCAAGAGAAAGGCAATGAGTGTAGAACATCAAGAAAAACCAGGTAAACCTAGAACGAATTCACTCAGCACTGAAGGTAGCACTGAAAAGATATACGACAACATTTCTATAGATCAGAGGTCGCATTCCAGTTTTGGAAGCAAAAGTTCCATCCAGAGTACCGACAGCAATGAAAATCGTATTCCTGACAGGCACGAAGAAGTGGTAGTATACAGAAAGAAGACTGTTATTGGCAAAGAATCGAGGGGTGACAGAAAAAATGATGACGAACCTGAACTGATGAAAGTGTTCGCACGACGCTCTCTGAAGCTCAAGGACTCTGAAGCAGATCACTTGGCGCAAGAAATAGCGGAAGCTAAAATGAACAAGGACGATATTGTCGATAATTTAGCAGCAAATCGGACGAAGTTATTAAAAAATGAGTTCAACGCGTCGATAAAATCGCGGGACAGTGACAAGGAGAACGAAGATACTAAAGAACAGACCGTTGAGAACAAGCTAGTTGATATTGCAGCCCGAGTCAGTCAGTTCGGGGTTCCTCATTACCAGAGGAGTGTCAGCATACACAGTGTGTCCACCAAACGAGAGAGCGCCCCAGTTTACAGGAGTGAAGTGAATAAATACAAAAAAGAGGTGTCTGACTCTACGCCAGAGAAGAGATTGAGAAATCGTACATTCCCAGATCCCTCAAACGACCGGGAGGACATCAAGAATCTAGCCAAGAGTGACATTACTTACAAGGCAGACACATTGTCGAAGCGGCCGTGGCAGAGAAAGGAGGAGTTCAGACACTCACTGGACAAAGAGAAGAGGGAGAGTGCTGTGATAGAGAAGGACGGAGATAACGAGAAGGAGGAGGAGAAGGAGAAAGAGGAGGGGGAGGCGGACGCGTCGCCGCAGTTTAAGGGGATCTTGCAGATGAGGGCGGAGTGGGAGAGGCGCGCGAAACAGGGGATGACCAAATAAACAAGGTGCTACGTGTAAGGTACAGGCATTTTTGACATGTTACTTCTTAGAACTTCATTTTACATTATATGATTACGTATACTAACAGTTACGGTTATTTCCCAAAAATATGGAAATACTTTATAAATCTATTCATTCTGGAAGGAGGTCCGCTTCAGCAGTGGGACTAGAAGAGGATTGATAATAACTTGATATTGTAATATTGTTTCAATGGATAGATTCAAAATTGGTTCAAAATGGATTTTTTCATTCTGGTCTGATAAATAATTATTCGGGAATGTTTCAGACATATCTGTATGATCTCAAACCATTATAGTAACCGGTACTATCATAATCTTACATGTAGTCAACTAAGTGTATAAATTTTAAAATACATACGATTTCATATCTTAACACATGAGAAAGCATCGAATTGTACTCTTCACACAAATATTTATTTAGACTGGGAATCGAAGTCACAATCTACGATTAAAAAGTCAGATTCACTAACCATTGAACCAGCGGGTCAAAGATTTCAATTCCTACATAATTATGTTCTCTTACACTGATACATCAATTTAGTTCCTAATAGTTGAACTTAGTTTCTAAGTAGGTACATGGATGAATGCATGACTAATTTGATAAAATCATACCTACTTTATTTATAAAAGAAATAAGAATACATAAAACAACAGATTGCATTTAGAAATTATTTTATTAAAATCGTTCATTGTAGTACATTAATTATATTACGTGTTATTATGGCAAATTTATTATTAATATTGTCTGTAAACTATTATGTGTGTATGAAAATATGGATTAAT
>DWEC01003697.1:0-10398 GCA_018245735.1 Microceris miodesmiata | reverse complement strand
ATTGTATGCAGAAGCACAATTTTCAATGCTCAAAAGGAATTCTATATTTTTCTATTTAATGAACGGACATCCATTTACAATACAATTTGATTATGCGATTTCATATTTACTCGTAGTTATATAATAATTGTGTTTGCAATCTTACTTATTTGGACATCTTTCAAATGTAGATTTTCTATTATGAAATAGATGTTTTTAGGATAGACCGCTTTTGCAACCGAAATGTTCTGAATGACTCTTCTGTGAATAAATTTAACTGTAACACATGTGGGATGCAACAGCGCAACTACTTGACGTTAGTAGCATGTATTTCTAACAATTTCTGGATGTCTTGCATTGTAATAATCATATCCAGTAATCAAATAATGTATGAAGTAACTACAAATAGAGATTTCTAAATAAATGCTGGGGGTTATGACTTCGATTACCACTGAGAACTAACATTTATGCAATGAAAATATACCTACATAATAATTTTAGACCTAGATAAAGGTCAAGTACCTACCCGTTATCACAATATTTGTTCTAAGTGAGAATCAAACTCATACCTCTTGCTAGACAGTCAAGAATACTAATCATTTGACCAACACACCGGTCACCAACATATAAATGACCAATTAACATCTTACACCTATTACGCGCTTAATAAATATTAAAATGACGCTGTACTTATGACTGTTATTACGGAATCCTCACGGAATAATGAATAGTTCATAAATCTTAATCTCAAAATGTTAGATAAGCATTAAAATTAGCCAAGTGATTACAAAACCTCTGGTTATTCATCTGAATGAGGTCTGACTATCAAACAAATTTTCCTTGAACAAAAACTGAATGCAAGGATAAAACATTAATCATCAATTTGAAAATATAATTAATGCTAGCTAAAGATCACGTAACTCATATCAAATAGCGTCATGTTTTTATTCTGTTAGTATTCTGAGCAACTATTCCCAAGCGGATTAAATGTTACGTTATTATGTCCGAGCAATCATTAATCAAGCTATAGTGAAGGCATTACGATCAAACTTTGTATAACAACCAAATGACTCTAGAAACACGATGATTGATTCAGAACTGAACGCGAGACAGACATCATTAATATTGTCTACGTATGATTGATTGCTCTCGGACGAAGTGAGTCGTGTATCACTCGATAACCAATGCCCAGTCACGTTTAATAATGCGGATTAGAGATTTTCGTACAAGATCACGATTGCGTCTGCTGTGTAATTAAAGAATGACGTAAACCATGTGAGTAATAGAAACAAGTCAGTTAAAAACCCACTAAGTTCCAGAGAATATTTCCATCTTAAAACAACGACCGTCTGTTCTTTTGAAACGACAATAAACAATGTGGATATCGATTAAATTAACCAAGGACGCGACGGGAGACTTTTTTAATATGATAAATCGCCCCATTAAACTCAAGCGTGGCATAAAGAAAGAAAATTATGATGTCCGTAGACGAGTAATAAAATGGGAATATATTAGCAACCCTACGCGAGGCGGTAATAAACAACTTTTGTGTGGAAGGCAACTCTCCGGCTGATTCATAAATTTTGTGGCGCGCCGTTTAGTTTTATATACGATATTATCTATTCGCACGCACAGCGCCGTCCAAACACGACAATACATAACTGACACATGTTTTCTTAACATTACTAGGTGTCAAGTGAAACCATAAAAATTCACTATATTTTTTTGTAACGTCTCGAATAAATAAACAATACCCGCTTATTATGCAGTCATTACGCCGCGCATACACATGAATGATTAACGCGAAATGAAAGCTGCAAAGATTATAACTCCAAGTACGTCAGTAAACAATCCATTAACGGTCGTAGAAGAAGAGGGTATGGCAAACGAGCGCCTTGTATGGCACGTATTAACATAATCAGACACATTCACCGAAGTAATGTATGTAAAGAAGTTTAATGAAACGTCCCCGATAGCAAGCTCGGCGAGTCATGAAATAACTATCATTAAACCCGACACGATACGGACGATAATCATCGGCTACGAGCAAAAAGCTATAGCGTCGGTTGTGATGCAAATTGCACATGCCATAAATCAAGTACTTAATCACCGTGCTACAACTCAGAACGTAATAATGAGATTACTTGAAAAAATTATTCACAACCAAGTCGGCAAAGCAATGGCGGACGATGGGAAAATTGACAGTGAACATTGTTGTCTAGAACAATACGTATGTATACGCCAATTTTCTTAGAACACATTACCTAAGCACATAAAATATAAAATCAATAGGTATTTAAAATAACAATGTCGGTGACATATTTGACAAAATTCAAAGCTGGAATATAAAAAAGAAAGTGTATAATATGTTAAATCTGATAATAAGAAATCGAACCGCGTAGAAACTGAATTTATAGGCGAGGCTGAAAGTACAAACGGTGACGATAACTCACCATACACAATAAAGAGCGCTATTGATCTTGCAGAAAGCGAATCGGCTCGTAACAGAGAACAAAACACGCTACCGCCGAATGTCGCATAAATCTTTATTATTGCAGCAACAAGCTTATACCGAGTCGTTTCAGGTACTCAAACCGGATCTCGCTCGGTATAAACTCACGACTTCGAAGCATTTTTTCGCTCAATGAAATATGCTACATCGCCCCTGGCCCGGAGGAAGGAAATCCATAAATAAATAATAATACAACCATTTATATTACCAAAGGGTTTCGCCCGACGTGTCTATTATCATCCGAATTGTTTAAATATGATAATGTATCAAAATAACAGACAGTTCGTTCGCGGCCGCGACTTCTGTTCGGCTATTATCATAAAGATTCACTTAATAGACTGTTTCAAAATTATTATAGTAGCCTGACACTGTTTTATTGCCAACAGAGATTATGGGGCTCATTTTTAGTTTGTATATTTAATAATAGGCTTAGCGATGATACACCATGGACACGAATTACAGGAAAAGAAAGATGACTCAGTCGCTTCTGATGAGTGCATCATTAACATCCTTAGGTTACTTGTATCATGCAACTAGACTTTATCTTCATTACCGAGGAAATAATTAAAGATCAAGCCGTGAGATTCCTTTAATTTTAGCGAATCAAAAATATTATCTTTTAAGATTGCAACGTAATAACGGAACTGGCTTTTGTATCACCAGATTAACATCATATTTAATTAGTACTATCCGGCCCGAGTCGAGTTAAGCTCGGTCGACGTTTCTGTATTAAAGACGGCAAATAAAGGATAATAAAGTATCCCCAATAAACCTCGAACGCACCGACTTGACTTGCAATAACCGTACGTAGACTAAACAAATGATTTTCTTGATAATAAAAACTTCACAATAAAAGCGTTCACGAAATGTCGGTCATTAAGTGTATTTACGTAGCGAAACGGATATAGGGGCCATAAAAATGTGGAGCGGCTTATTGAGATGTTGGCAACCGTCGCCGGCGAGAAGCGACTTGATAATCTATGGCCTATACGCCTCGCCGAACTAATTTGAGGGCCCGACGAGCCGTAAGGAGATTAAAGTTTAACTCAAATTCCCTGACAAATTAAAAATTTCAACAAAAGAATCACAATGCACGCGAATGGTCTTGATAACAATCAAGATCGCATAAAGAACTACGTCCTTTGTATTCCGCGTTTTACGAGCAGCGGCAAGGAAAAACGTTTAGGTAAACACGTTTGCAATAAAAACAGGTGCGCATGCAATTCTCGTCCATGTGCAGCGAGCGTGAAGTTTATTTAAAACCTAAATATATTCAGTTGCTTTATCGCTAACATACGAGTTTACACTAGCCGGTAGCGGCCAATTAAACTAGTTGAAAGGCGAGGTAATAACTTTATATGGATTAACTGTGTCAGATGCATTTAGAGATATGGACGCGGACTAGACGTATCGCGACGCGCTCGGGCGCGATACGAATGCATAAATTATTACAGTTGGTGAAATTTCACTCGCATGCCGAATAGATTGAACATTTAATGTATTTCTTGATAACAATGAAGATAAAAATGAAGCAGCCGTCGAAACGAATGAAGTAGAAAGAATGAGGCGAAACACAATAGATACAAAAAGAGTAATAGAGGTCCATATTTATTAGTCCATTGTTAGACAGCAACTTTTTGTTGTAACATGATTCGATGCCATTGAATCGTGATGTGTTATTTCATTCATAATTTATCAATATAGAGCTTTGTATTTAAATGTCTGTAAATGGATTTGTGGACGACGCTAGATAAATGCGGCCTACCAAATTATATATTTTACTATACGATGATTTGACACAAAATGCTCGCGTCATGGCACTTTTTTCTATTAAAGGAATGATTGAAGAATTTCAAATGGGAAGAGCTTCCATTATTATTATATTTTGATATCAAATCTGCGGTGCAATTAACAATGTCTAAGGGACATGTATTTTATCTAATTTTTAGTACATCATAGAAACTTTGATCATTTGAGTTGTGGAGAGCATCGTCGTGTGCAAGCTTTTGCTCCAGTGATCGGATGGGGTAATAAATTTGTTGAGATACTCATATGATTTCCTGGAGGCAACAATGCGATAGTTTGTCAATTCTAGGCGGTTGTTAGTACGTGTGGGCGGCAAACGGCCCTCATCAATCACCCGGCGTGACTCTTTCAACCTGCCGACGACGTAGGGTTGCAACAAGACGTTTATACACATAAATTATGCCCGTTTTTGTGCGTCTGTCGCGCTGAGACAAAATTTGTTAGCGACACTGTTAATTAATTACACGTTTACAATGTTTATCGTTCGACAACGTTTACGAATGAATTTTTTTTACAACGTCCCCTCAATAATTTATCGCGTTCGAGCGTTAATTTGAAGGTTGGTAATAAAGAGATGGCGCAGATAATAAATATTGATTTATTTTTATCGCGGCGATTGTGTCATGGGTGTAGAATTCAAATTAATTAACAGTATAACGTCGTCATTAGTCGCTGTTTTTATGGCATCAATATTAGCTTTGCTAATTTTATATTACGTTTCTACTAGCTGTATGTTTTGTCTGCATATTGCATGTTTTTTCGTATATTTGTTCTACATTAAATAATAAAGGTAATCATTTATTTATGTATGTATAGATAACACGGGAACACTCTATATTAGTATCTACGTAACATAAACTCATTAAGTTATTGGTTCACCCGTAATTACTCGTATATGTAAACAACATGCTTAGAAACGAAAATAATTCTTTATTATTTATTATTGACAATAATTTACTCGTATACCAAGAATGTTTAGAAAAATTATTTTGTATAGGTGAATATTACATTACTTGTAGACATTTTAATCAATTATATTTTAGGTTAGGTTAGGTATATAAGTACCATATTGTATATTAAATGATGTCCATTTCTAATAAACCCTTTCCTAGTTACAATCGACCATATTAACTTGAAGATAAATATTTATGAATGGTACCGTTAATAAGAAATGCTTTATGCATTGACAGACGCAATTATTATCGTATTCATGATTATTGACACAAGCATTTCCGTCATACAATTTCTTAAAGGCTACACACACCGTAAATGGAATTTTTATGGTCACTTTAAGCTCCCCCGTATAGTCTACTATTTATTGCCTTCATAATTTATTGCAACCAAAAATAGTGGTGATTATATGAAAATAAAAACTTTACGACACTAATTACAAAATAATTAATGGAATTTTATATGAAAATGGTAATGCTGTTGTTTTAATTGCAAGGAAGGTCAAGGTCAATGACACTTTCGATTAATTTAACATTCACAATTGAGAGGAACATTCAACACAATGTTGTCTCGTTCACTAAATTAAAAAATCGTAAGGATAGATCATCATTGGCGTGTCTAAGTCCACTGCTGGACATGAGCCTCCGCTGGGGGGTTTATGCCAATAATCCTCCCGCAGAGCTTATTATAAATCTGTATTGTTTTTAATACATATCTTCAATAGTAGCCTCAGTTCTTTAAAAGTTCCTCGTTTTATTATTTTTTGCGTTTCACTTATCATTTTATTGTGAGACGTACGATATGGATGAAATGAAATATTCTGTCCCACAACCTCGGACTGAGAGTTCATCATCGTAATATATAGTTGAAATTTGGCAAGTCAATATTAATGAAATCTTTCAAAATGGTACATTCAAATACATGAAGTAAATTGGTAAATCTGATGACGAACAAACACAAGTAAAGATCATTAAAAAAATGTACAATAACAGAATGATTTGTAGAGAGGCTTTAGTAAAAACAAGTACTCTCACGCTTATAATCCCCGAACGGGTAGGTAGAGGAGTCTAGAACATCCCCACAGACATTAGTAAATTTTGTTAAATGGTACATTATGAAAAATATTTTAGAAAATTTTCGCTAGCCCTAACGGTTTGTGTAAGGGGCTCACTTGATCATAGTCACCGTCGGCGTCGGCTGACGTTTTTATACCGGCGCGATGGATGGCACGTCGGAGCCGCGAAAAATTGCCGAGCTGTTTGCTTAGAGCCGATTGATTCGGCTTGATTAACGCGACTTATTCGATCTTGGGGTGCCTATAGACATTTTGAGGAAGTAAACATTTTTTTATTTTAAGCTTCATTTCGTATTTTCAATAGTAATAAAGTATTTATTGATATTTGCAAACGGTATAACGGAAATCAAATAAGAAACGTTTAAAAAGAAGGCCGTGTCAATAAATATTTCAATAGACGGGCAGGCTGTAATGAATATAATAGAAGAGAACGCAGTCTGCCTGGACTGTAAATAGTGGAAGTTGTCGGTCACTGCTTAACCCCATAGGAAATAAGCACAACAATATGCATGTAAGTACAACTTAAATTGTAGACAAGAGCTTAGTTATATTCTTTAAGTACGTATGTATTGTGTAAATGAAAAAATAAAAATTATATTATAATTTTGTTTACTGGTCACACCTGTCGCAGAACCGATAGCCACTGGAGCAGACGTGTTCTGGATTGGAGACCGCGATTTGGCGAACGTAGCGTAGGACGCCCTCCAGCTAGGCGGAGTGACGATATACGTAAAGTGACTGACAGTGGTTGGATGCGAAGAACTGAAAATCGAGCTCAGTGGCGTGCTATTGGAGAGGCCTATGTGCAGCGATGGACGGGAGTAAGATGATAATGATCATGATGATTGGTTAAAAAAGAACCCCTCTAAATAGACGAAATTATTAAGGGTAGCCTTTAGTAAATATTCGGACGAGGCACTTAGCTAAAAGAAAGTAGTGATACGTATTTATTTGAAAAAAGTCACTTCAGTCAACTTCAGTCAACTTACTATGACTTCATTGTGGTTACCGAATCAAAAATAACAACCTTGTACGAATAACATCAACTAAAGATGGCTGACTCGTACTTCACATTCTACGTTTGAACTGTGCTATTACAGGTACAAAAAATATGCTTAAGTTTTTTTATTAAATTCAACTTAATGACATGCAATTTACTTTGGCTCCTCTCAGTAGCAATTACGATCATTATCAAAGATTCAATCTTCGGATAATGATTATTGGTATGATGCTTTTGAATATAAGAACATGGCAACTTGAAAATATACCGATAAATTAATATTCGGTGAACGTTAAACGATTTTAGTTACACGTCATTATTTTATTATAATTTTGTGACTGTGCACGCCTGTTCACAAAATAAACTATATTTTAAAATCTGAACGTTCGAGAAAAATTTGAAATTCTTTTGGGCAATTTAAATTCAGTTGGAAAAACTTCACGTGTGTGTGTCTGTTTTTCGAAAATACTTACCGTTCCACAGATCTATTAAAATCACAAAGACAGGGACGTTCTTTAAAGCGAAAAACATTATTACGATTCACGATACACCCAATCACAACACGGTAATTTATATTCCAAAGTCTATTCAAAATGCTTTATACAAAGCACAATGAAAGATTAACCCGGGTGTTCGGGAGAGTGATGAAGTAAAGAATGCGTTTGACAGGGGGGCAGCTATTGAATATATTAAAGGCGTGCCTACGGGTGATGAAATGGAAATTTGCGACGGATGTGAGAAAGTAAAAGACATTATTTTGACATTATATATACTATAGCTATTATTTTATAATGAAAAAAGAGAAATAGTTCTGTACAATAAAAATAGAATAGAATATTAATTACAAATTAAACTACAATAAACATATTGTGACTTTATGGCTAATTTATAAAATGTCTCAATTTTTGAAATTGTACATAGGAAAGAAAATATAGGAAAGCGTAAACACTTTGCATTATTCATATTAATAGAACCAAACGATATACTAATAGTCACTACTGTAACCCAAGTGAAGAATACCCATAGTAGATTGGAGCACAATGAAAGATTAACTGGGTTGTTGGTAGAGTAATGAACTAAAGAATGTGTTTGACAGAGGAGCAGCCATTGAATATTTTAAAGACGAGGGATGGAATTGAAATAGGTGCGCGATGGGTGGAAACAGATTTGCTAAAAAAGTCATGCGAATCTCTGTTTTGAATATTTAAAGTCAATTTTTTTTTCACAATTATAGAGTTAAGTTAAGTTTATGCGCTAAATCGGACTATTTGTTAAATAATAAAATATAGATTAAAGTGCGGAAGTCGTTGTACAAGAATATTTTAATGACTATCGTAGAAAAGCTTTCATAATTTATAAGCTGCGCTTAAATAATATCAAATATACCTACTCAAACCTGAACTCAGGACACTCCTTATATCCGTCTAAAATGGAAGTATAATACAAAGAGCGTTGTTTTCAGAAAATTAAACATTTGGTTGTGTAACATCCGCATCCTCTCCCGTGGGAACCCAAAGCCGAATACGTTTCAAGTTAACACGTATTTTGCATTACACGTCGAGTGAGTCATTGAGAACGAGAATTATACAGCTTGTTAAATTTTAAACAGCGTAATGGCTGCCTGTTAAGTGTTCCACAGAGTATAAAAAAGGAAAATAAATAAAAGCAACTCTCATTTTGAAAAAGATAATTCAAAATATTGCATTAAGACTGCAACGGGAGTAGAAATGTTAATAAGCGCAGCAGTACGTAACTCATTAAGAAAAGTACTTATTAATTACACAAAAACATGGTCAAGAATAATCATTGTAATTATATATCAAATTACTATACTTTCTATACTAATTTTATATGCGAAGCAATTCTGGTTTTTTAGTTCTTTTGTTTATTTAAATGCCACCATTTAAATATACAGATATAACGAAATCGGAATTATACTTTTAAGTGTCTGACCTTTTCTGATACTTACATCAAAAGTTTTACGATCATTTAATTGGCGGAACCCACGTTTTCGGCACGATATACTTCACAGATTTTTTTATCTTTTTATTATGATAAGTTTCAACACGACCGTCCGAATACAAATGTACGGCTGTCTTAAAAACAAATTGCAAAACAAGAAATGACTCAGTTAATGATTGAGCTGAAATCCCAAATATGTCCACCGGCGACGAAAAAACTTAAACCGATCCAATCTCAGCCGTTGATATGCCGTAAATATTTTTATTTATTCCAATGGCGCTTTGTAAAATGTCGGATATAATGAATATATTACCAGTAGCAGAAGTATTCTTTTGAAAAGGTAATTATTTAAAGGAGCGATCGGTCGGTATTCCGATAAACAGCGCGATAACAATACATCTCCGACATCGTTCACGCATTCCCTATCCCCATCCATTACTGTTTCATCTTCAATAACAAGTTTCGCTTTACCAGTCAGTACTATAACACTATACTTACGAAAAAGTTCCTTATCTGCATCAATTTTGAGTTTAGTATCCCCTGCTTCTATGTCTTCTCTGCGGGAGCGCTAACTCTTTCATCTATCATAATCGTTCATGCTGAAAACAATCAAGATTGATTTTTGCTTCATGCGAAATCGAGTCGTATTAGTTGCGTGCTTAGGTTTAAATTCAATTGTGAGTCAGCAGCTTTGTCGGTTGATAGCTAACCACCGTCGGAGGCGAATGTAGGCGGCGGCGTAACGAAGGGACCCACGGAAAATGACAAATGACATCTGCCTACCGCCTGTCAAATAACGGACAGATAATAAATGACCCCGATTGTTTATCATCAAATATCTCATATATCATTATCGTGTACTCAGCGCTATGGGCGGAGGGCGCTTTGACTTTGTATGATTAATATTGTTTGGTTAATTTCGAGTCTGTAATGTAAATACTTTAGGGAAGTTTTGGTGGCGTCATCGTGGGTTGATTACGCTGATGGTGCGGGCTAAGTGCTGGACAACTCAGCTTTCGTGGTGGGGAAAATTCTTTTGTTAATTATTTTATTGTGTTAATTATATTGTGAATTTTATTATTATTATTATTTTTGATATTTTGCTTAATGGTA
>DWEC01003696.1:0-10398 GCA_018245735.1 Microceris miodesmiata | reverse complement strand
CGTACACAATTTCAAATTAAAGTTTCTGAAAGAATCATCAAAAATACATATTTATCTTCAATATTTAAATAAACCTTGAGACCAAATAGACAAAAGTGCGTACGTATATGTTACGGGCATGTTGCATATCCGACATTCTATAGAATGTATTCTATAGAGTATTCAATAGAATTCCAAATACACACAATGCCAATGTACAAAATATTTTCTTACCATGCTACAAACACATGCACCACTACTATACTAAAATACTTACACACACATATACACCCATTGCAACACCGGACAAGGAATTCGTCATTACATGTATGGTGATAAATTATTTTTTTATTTGTATATATTTTTTATAATCGTTAAAAAATAGCAATTAATCATTCATGTTAATAACGACATTTCGTTTAATAATATACTATTATTCTTCGATCAATACGAACAAAGTACAGTTTGAAGTAGTATTTAATATAGTAAAAATAGTGTTCCAAAATCACTAAATTATACACCACACACGCTTCACAACGATTTCCTTTTCTATTTTCAAAATAACAACACGTTCCACTTCAAGGATAAATTATAAGAGCAAAAAAATATAAAGAGGACATGAACACCTTGAGATCATTTTATTTATAGTTACATCAAAGGAATTGTGAAACACATTTGAGGCCTGTCACGGGACCCGGCGTGTTGACATAAAAAAAAAAACTATTAGATGATTACCATAGTAAAATTATCCAGACGGGTTCCACAGATGATATAAGTGGATAAACCTATTTGGTTTAAGTGACAGTTTACCGAAAAGGACAACCAAATACTCTTGAAGGTCTTACCACTGCAAGCTTGAACTTACCTCTGACATTGTACTGTTTGTACACAAACAAAAGTATAAATTGAATAAGTAATTTACTATTCAATTATGACTTAAAAAGTATTCGTACACCATTTGGAACAAATCAAAAATCACATTTTTTTTTAACACATGAAACGACAATACCAAAATGTTGCAAGGTGTAAATTGTACATAGTAATGATAATATAGATCAATCGCAATTGCCTACTTTCACCCAACTAACATAGTAAAAATAAATAAGGCGTAAAAGGAAAATAAAATACAACAAATAAAATAATAAAAAAAACACTTTAATCATGCATGTCTTAAAAGGAAAAGTAAAAAAAGCCGTGTTCGGGTCACATTTATGTTTACATCAAAACAAAGACATACACGCTTATGAAAATAAAGCAACATTTATTGTTTTTTCTTACAAGTACTTTTTACTAAAACGTTTTATTTTACCACAAAAAAAAAATTTTGATCATGCATACTTGTTTTTAACAATACATTTACTATTACATAAAAATATATGTATTTATAATGAAACCAAATATAAATAAATATATACATATACATATAAAAAGACCTGTTTAAGTGTCAAGTTTGACTTGTGTTTCATTAAATCTAATCTTATAAAAATGGACTTTTGAAAACAATTCTGCCCATTTTCGACGATTTCTAAAGTAGAGCAGTCTTGTCTCGTCAGTTATTAAGAATGGTAATTATGCGAAATTTAAAAGATATGTATTTATTGTTATGAATATACGTTTATGTTCATGTGGTTTGTGGTCCCAAGCTTTATGTTTAAATAAATAGAAGTTCTATTCAGAATAGAGTATCAGTAAAATCAGAATATACTTTTCAACTAATTCAGAAAATACCTCTATAGTTTATCTTTGTCATATCCAGATACTAAGTCTTTAGCAACTTTGTATCTTAAATAAAATCCAAATTACTGCACGTATTAAGCAGAAGATTTTTATATCCTGGTTTATTACGAAGTTTGTTTTTTACGAACGTCCTCTGCCTCGCTTTATAATGCTTTACGATTTTTATATGTTTCGTATTTATTATATTTACTCGTAGCGGTATAGGCGCGATTGGCCCATTATGTTATTGAGTTGAGTATGTTTTATGAGATTCCTTCACGGCTTCATATTTGCATATAGCTGCAATTGATCCAATTCGCGTTAATTTGATTTCCAGTTGGACCAAAGAAGGCCTTACATAAATAATAAAACTATCAGAATGATGTAATATCTATGCATAATTACTTGTATAACATTACAAAATGAAATCAATAAAATCAATATTTTCAAAATGCTTTATGTATTGGATTAAACGCGAATTGGACAACAGCTCCGAGAGGTCCGTAGCAACGAATGCGAAGTTGAAAACGTATAAAAACATGGAACCACTGTTTCTAAAGTAAAGTAAAGTAAAGTTTTCCAAAGTTTTCTAAAGTAGTGCCCCGTCCCGATGAACATTTACACGAAAGCGATTAAAAAATAGATAATGACGATCAGATTGGACAGCGGCTGGTAACTGCTCAACTGCTGATAACAAAACCGTAATTTGAATGTTACTTCTTTTTTCCATTCGCACCGGTGGTCTTATTTTTATCGCGATTTTCCTGTCGGGAGAGCTGCGCGGCGATGTCCTCGTCGGAGGGACCGGAGAGTCGCGCGCAGTCCGGCAGCTCCGACTCCGGCAGGAACGGCGTCTCAGTGCCAGTGGTACCGATCACAAGGACGTTCCTCTTCAGATCGATATTACACTGCAGACAACGGCTCATTTACGAAACTATTCTTATCTTCTAGGTCTTCACTGTGTATGCACAGTAAATGTAACAATAAAACTTAACCAATGTAAGTGATTAAGGCGAGACTATAATTATGTCACCTATTATATAAAATTGTTCAAAATAGCTATGAGGTGTATTTATTTATTCTTTATTGTCGTTAACAAAGGGCGGACTTAATGCCCATTGGCATATTCTACCAGTCAACCCGGGTGATGATGGAGAGTTGTGGTAGGCACTAAGGTTCTAATATACCATAGGTAGATGGGTATAATGCCATAGGTAGGTTTACCTGTGGTAGGTTATAATACCATAACGTCTATCGTTCAACTAGTTTAAAATACTTCCTGAAAACAGCACACGTATTAAAACAAACAATGAAATTTACAAATTAACGAATGACATGAAAGAATATAAGATTATCATGATTGTCAAGTACCTGATGCCTTTTGAGCATATCAAGACCCAGCAACATATCCATAGGCTGTTCTTCCAAGACAGAGAATGAAGTGGTGAGGAAGTCCTGTTCAATCCTCATCTGGACCATGTGAATGCGCCCAATGATTCTCTGTACACCAACACCCTTCGCTATTCCCGCCCACCTGTAGAGGCAAAAAACAAGATTAAATTTACAATGGTATCAGATAACACATGTCATCATGAGTACTGTCCATTAATAAAATAGTGTCAATGTCCCGTCCCTCATCCAAAACAAACAAAAAGTTAATATCAGGACAGCATAGTTATAAATGATGGTTAAATCTTATTACAGTGGTGGCTGACATATTTAAAAACTACTACAAACAACATGGCACCTGTAATTCTTTAAGAGGCAGGAAAAGGTGAATAGTAGTACACTACCAAGTTACACCAGTTACATTTACATCTGCATATGGAGAAGGGGGAAAACTTATTGCCACACACTGGGCACAAAACTGGACTCTGGGTGACTACTAGGAATTTCAAGTTACAAAAACCCAATAACACAC
The DNA here is from genome assembly GCA_018245735.1 of Microceris miodesmiata. NCBI lineage: Eukaryota > Metazoa > Arthropoda > Insecta > Lepidoptera > Hesperiidae > Microceris > Microceris miodesmiata. Next base: position 6,782 of record DWEC01003696.1, on the reverse strand, counting down.
TCTACCAACCCCATTCAACCAATGAAGTAGTCTATTACAATTATCTGATGATTTTTTTTAAATGCAACCTGCTAAAATTGGTATATGTTACATGTAACAGATATTCTGAATATTTTTGAGTCTATGGTTTACAATAGATTTGTTATAGATGTGTGATAACAAGAATAAGTTATGACATTATACATTTTATCAAACAGACACTAACCTGTTATCTACTAAACGCATAATGTTGCAGCGTTCTGCACAAGTAGCAGACATTATAGTAGTCTGAGCGCCGGAATCAATAAATGCCTTTACAGGAAATCTGGAATGAATAAATGGGTAATTTCCTAGATTCCAAAAAAAAAATTATAAACCTGCCTTTCTTATGAACCATGCCCTGGCAAAAATAAAGCTAATTTAGAACGGAGATAGTTACAAATGGTGTTATCACATTAGTGATGAACAATATTTGATTAATGTTACAGAATGTTTCTATTAATCTTTGGTTATAATCTTATTTGGCTTCCACAGATCACCCTTCCACCTAAATATTATTTAGATAATCAGGCCCCTAATATTTAATCACAAATTAGGCAACTGGCATTTTGTCCTAATTTGCAGAGCTTTCCTGTCTTTGGTAAGTAAACTTGGCAAGAAGCTGAAGTTTGTGGTTTAATTCAAGCTGCACCAGAACAATTTGACCAAAACTAAAATGTAATTAAACTGTCCATATAGTTTCCCCATGTAACATTCTTAAATCAGAAAGTTTAACTTGCTTTCTAACTATAACAACCAAACACATCTCGGAATGTAAAATATATTATGAATTAACAAGTTTACCTACCCGTTAACATGGCAATTTATATATAGCATAACAACAGTGCCGAAGGTCTCGGGGTTATGCTCCATAGCAGCTTCCATGTTCGCTTCAATATTTTTCTGCCTTATCTCTTCTGCTATCATTCTTTGAGCCTCAGTATCGAACGGGTCTGAGTTCATCATACTGTTAAAATTACATTAATATATGTCATTATCAGTTTACAAAATGTACATAATGAAAAACAATCTGTATCTCCACTTTGAATTTAGCAAAACAGCTTTTGTAAAATTAATAGTGTTTGCAGATTTATAATTCTTGCAGATTACATACTTATAATAAGTGTAATTGTTACAATTAAATGACTGAATTGTGAATTAATTAGATTTTACTGGAATGCTTTTTATTAATTTATTTCTACCCCGTGGAACATTGTAAAGTGAATGTGTATATTTAAAAGCAATCCAATAAAATCTAATTAATCCACAATTCAGTCATTTAATTGTAACAGTAATGAACTAATTTAATTATAACCGAATTTATATCCAATTATCTGTTAAATAATAGATTTTCAGTTGTTTATCATTTTGAAATGCTGCTTAGCACAATGGCAATACTAACATATTAATCACTTACCGAATCCGCTGTTGCTGCCGTTCGGTCCGCGCGGAGATTTGGTCCCGCAGAACAGACGCAAACGTGTCTATGAGATAAACGTTTCACATTAAAAACTTGATTTAAGGCATAGCATGTCGCATGGCAAGGCATGACATATTGCACCTCATCATAACAATGGAAATAATCAGTCTGAATAAAAATAAGACATTTTTTTTAAATACCTCTTATTTGCTGTAGAGCTTAAACTATTAAACATTATAAATCTATATAGGTTAGAGATCATCGATGCTATGATAAACATATACAATAACTACAATTTATGCTAATAATCTCAAAACTCAATTTGCAATGATAAATGTAATTTGTAATAAATCCATTCCACTCAATATTGTTGAGTTGCCGATCTTTAAATTTGTTTTAAGGTATTCAACATTAGGCTAATAAGGTAAAGATATTTCTGTTATAGTCCCGACTTCATCGCCATATTTACTGCGCAGGTTCTGGAATCAGGTCCACAAAATGAAGACCGGATACTATAAGTTAACAGTTATGTTTTTTCAATTCGAAATTTAATAAAGTAGATTTTGTTCTATTTTAAAGATTCTATGACGTTATCGGTGTCTAATGATTTATTTCTATGTTAGACATTTGATTGAAACACAAAAGATATTGCACTGCCGCGCCGTCTACCGCTTAAAATAGGATCTAAACAAGTTGGACAAAATGGCGACTGTACTCGTAAGCGTCTCACACAGAATTTACTAAACCAAATATGGTTCTGTGCCTAGAAATTGTCTCCAAGTTTATTTAATTAACGATGATTAATGAATATCAATGCTGGAGTAATAAAGAATCCAATTATATGGTATTAACCTATTTATATATTTTTATTCATTACAGATTGTCTTTGGGAAGCTATTACCCAATTCATTATAAATGTTCGTTCAAATAAATTTTATTCGTTCCTAAGGAATCTATATACATAAAAATGAATGTTTGTCTGTATGTCATCGATGAACTCAAAAACTACTGTACCGATTATTATGAAAATTGGTATATATATGTATTTTTCCACGTAGAAGGTTTGTATAATATGCTCATTGGTGCCACTCGCCACCTGGTGGCGCTGCAGAGTAGCAACTTCGGCCCCGTTCAACCGATTGTCATGAAAATCACTATGACCATGTATTTTTTTACACAGGGGAAACGAATATGATATTACTTTACCTTAGTTGTTGGCGTAGCAACGCGTGCCGGGTACAGATAGTATTATATATGATAATAGGAAGGTAAAAACTCTGTCCAGCATTGTACCTCTGAACAACAGTTAAATCTTTAAATATACTAACTACTTCACAGAACCGTTCAATGGCGGTCAACTTTTTTATCCCCTGCTTTCAAAATAATGGTAACAACAACATGGCTATGGTTCTAGCAAAAGAAATAAATTTTAGAAAACGTAATTATGATAGGATTGTATTTGAAACGCTTGGGAAAATTTTGATTTTTTGTTCAGTAGGATAATGTATTTTTTCGGCAAATTATCATACTTATCTTGTCCGCTTACGGTGACCCCTAAACGCCTTTGCATTTGGGCGCACATAACTCGTGAACACAAGTTTGGACTTGAATATTTTGGGTGCGGCAAAATATAATAAACTATTCTACGAGTACTAACCAGTTGTACTCGTATAAAGATGCCGGCCAATTAGTTAATTTTTTAACGAATCTGTTTATTTACCCGTTATATAACCATACAAAAAAACGCAACATTACGTCTGTTAACCCCGAAGGGGTAAGCAGAGGAGTGTAGTACACTCCCACAATTCACCAGTTACATTTACATTCCATGGAATCGGGGGTAACTGGTGAGCCTATTGCCAAGCACCGGACACAGATCCAAACTCCAAGATACTTCTGAAAATCCTATATCAGTAAAATCAAATAGCACCCGACCCGGGATTAGAACCCAAGACTTGCTGATTGGCAGTCGTGCCTGCAACCACTCGACCAACGAGGCAGTCAGTCTATAACCGTACAGAGTAGACTAGAACGTTTATTTGTTAACTTACAGAAATATTAACTTCGATTGTTTTGCAACTGTGGTACGTGATTTTTTTTCTATATTTGCGATTAACTGCTTATACTGTCAAAGTAATTCCATAGCAATTTTTTCCAGCCTTTCAAATATAAAAGTTTTTCATATTATTGCGGTTAATTAATTAATAAATAGCAATATTTTTGCATTATATGAAAATAGCATGTGGTCTGTAGTAAGTAGTAGATTTAGAAAGCAAGTTTTTATTCAATATTATAATGTTGTTGACGCAATGAGTAAATTCTAAAATAGTGTGTAATAAATATTAAATTCTTTGCTGAGAGCAGTACATCATATATTTACTCGTGAATATGAAATTTCTGCGAGTGGAATAAAAGAAACCAGTTATTCGCTCCCGACACAACTTGGTCGCCTCACGTACAACTCACTATCGTTGTGTTATCGTTTTCGGTAACGCTCACATATCACATATATAAATTGCGAATTGGTGCTAATTTTTGCTGTACATGATCGCCACTTCGCACGCATTATCGGTTCAGCAACAGTGAACAATGGACGGGTTACAAGTAATACTGGCAGCCGGATGTGTGTTGGTACTCTTATATTACTATTTCACGAGGACCTTCAACTACTGGAAGTCTAGAAATGTACCAGGACCAAAACCTGTAGTCTTTTTTGGGAATTTACTACAATCGACTGTTCGCAGAAAGCATATTGGTGTTGTTATGAAGGAAATATATGATAAATATCCGAATGAGAAAGTTGTGGGTATTTATAGAATGACGACACCGTGCTTGCTCCTTCGGGATCTGGACGTGATCAAATATGTGATGATCAAGGATTTCGATAATTTTCAAGATCGCGGAGTTGAATTCAGTAAGGAAGGTCTCGGACTTAATCTTTTTCATTCAGATGGTGACTCCTGGAGAGTTCTCAGAAATAAGTTGAGTCCTATTTTCACCTCTGGAAAATTGAAGAACATGTTCTATTTAATTACTGAACGAGGTGATAAGTTTGCTGACTATATCGATCGACTCTGCGAGCGAAATAATGAGGTTGAAATAGACGTTCTGACGCGACAGTACACTGCGTCTACAATCTCGGCCTGCGCTTTTGGACTTGATATTGACGCCTATGATTCACAAAAAGAACAGCTCCAAAAAATAGATAAACTCATTTTCGAGACAAATATTTTCATTGAACTAGACATGATGTATCCTGGTATTTTGAAAAAATTTAATTCTTCATTGTTCCCAGCAGAAGTAACACGTTTCTTTTATAATCTCGTCGATACCGTTGTAAATCAAAGAAATGGCATTCCTTCCAATGCTAAAGATTTTATGGATATTATGTTGGAATTAAGAAGACAAGATGTCATTATGGGACCTAAGAGGGATATGAACGATAAACAACCTTCCTTGGAAATAACAGACAGTATAATGGCAGCCCAAGCCTTCGTGTTTTATGCAGCTGGCTATGAAACTAGTGCTACTACGATGTCTTTCATGCTTTATGAGTTAGCCAAACACCCGGATATACAAGATAAATTAATTGAAGAAATTGATGAAGTTCTCAAAGAAAACAATGGCGAAATTAATTACGATGTGCTGCAGAAAATGACATACATGACGAAAGTTATGGATGAAACATTACGTATCTATCCTATAGTTGAACCTTTACAGCGCAATGCGAATGTAGACATCGAGATACCTGGCACCAATGTAACAGTACGAAAAGGACAGACTATTCTAATATCTCCAATGGCCATTCATCATGATCCCAAATATTATGAGGATCCTGAGAAATTCGATCCTGAGAGGTTCAATCCAGATGCAGCGCGTAGTCGACATACATGTGCCTACATGCCTTTTGGTGCTGGACCAAGGAACTGTATCGGTGAGTTGATCTTTTTATTTATCGTCATCATCATCGTCGTCAGCGTGTAGATGTCCACTGCTGGACATAGGAGGCTTCCCCAATCGGTGCCACTCTTTCCGAACCTGGGCCTTCCGAATCCAGCAGTTTCCCGTTGTCTTCTTCAGGTCGTCAAACCATCTGATAGGAGAGCGACCTACGCTTCTTTTACCGAGACGTGGTCGCCGCTCGATGACCTTTCTTCCCCAACGATTATCGGTCACTCGAGCGATTTATATGTTACAGTATTCAAATTAATCAAAAGTATCTTTCGTCATATAATATGTTTAAATAAATATCAGTTTATATTCGATATGAATGTTACGTAATTGTGGCTACTGAAAATAACAAATTATACCATGATTTCAATCATATGGCAATAGGCTCACTACCTATTACTCGTTGGGATATAAAAGTAATTGGTGAAACGTGGGAGTATACTACACTCCTCTGTCGACCCCTTTGGCGATTAAAGGCGTATCATTAGGAAGTAATATGATTATTATATTTGTAAATGTAGTAGTTTTTTATTTATTTACATTGCGGGTGGTATTTCACAGTGTTCAGTCAAATCCGTAAACTAATGAATTTATTGCAGGCATGCGGTTCGCCAAGGTGCAGTCTGGAGTGTGCATAGCGAAGTTCCTCTCAAGATTCCGCGTGGCCGTATCTAAGAACACACCAAATAATATCAATATCTCACCCAAGTATGTAGTTATTAGACCCGAATCTGGAATTAAGTTGCAGATTTTACCAAGAAAAGTCTAAGGGTCGTCACTGACCTTATAATATACGAGTACGTCTGCTATAATAATATTTTGCCTTTTCAGTCCTATAATGTATGTTTTGCGTATGCCACTTTTAAAGCAATTTTTGTATGCCATGTCCACTTGTCATTTTTTTCCTTTAATTATGTTTTAATTTTTGCTGTCTATTATTGGGAGCAAAAAATTGTAATTATTGACTTGAAAATAATAAATTTAGTATAGTTACCTATACATTGTCACATGTTCACCAAGAATGGATTTTGGGGGGCTTGCTGGAATGGATGATGGGGGATGGATTTCGGAATCTCAGAACTGCTATTTCGCCCCTAAAGGGGTGAAATTGCAGTTCTGAGATTGTATGAAATTTATTCAGCTTGCTGCTTCTTATTTTTATTTCGTTTTATAAAAACTATTTATGTTTTTGTTAGTTGTTGATTATTCTTCCACTAAGGGTAGAAAGGGATTGAAATATATTTAGGAAATTTTGTTGGACTGGAAGTCATATACCTACCTAAAAATCAGATCTATTAAAATGTATTGTAACTATTAAATGTTTCGTGAGTGCTTATACACATGATTATGAATGTACCGGCTTAACTCACGTACGTTTTTCGGGGTGGCCCGA
>DWEC01003695.1:0-10399 GCA_018245735.1 Microceris miodesmiata | reverse complement strand
GGCGCGCTGGGCGGCGCGGCGCTGGCGGCTGACGCGCTCTACTGGTGGACGCACTTCTGCGCCGCCGTCGCGCACATCAAGACCATGGACTACCCGCCCGACTCCTAGCGCCGCCGCGCGCTGGTGACCGCACACGCCTACACGCTGCTCTCCTTTAACAATATCCGCTTCTTCACATATTTTTTCTAACCTCACTTCTACTCCAACAAAATGCCTCTCACAGACAAACCAACATGTTATTTTAACAATGTCCATTGAGAATTCAATAAAATGCGTACATACATATATAGTCGAATATTTACAGACACGAAACATTTAACAATGAAATGTGTTACATAAAATTTTATAATTTAAGTAATTCGATTTGTCGAATTTCCCCTATATTTATTCAGTATAGATCAGTAAGCGTCCCACATCCATTTCATGAATACACATATCATCTTGTCTCATATCGATCTATTTAATTCGATATAAAAAAAACATTAAGCGTTGAAATGTATCGTATCTTTTGATTGTCAAGTTGAACCTAAATTTACACGTTTAAAGGTCATTACACAAACCACCAATGTAATCCTTACAATTTAAATTCAGAAAATCATCATTTGCTCACACTCGCTCGTCGCTCGTACTTATCATGACCAAGCAACCGCGCCACCGAATATTATTCGTCGATTCGTAAATGAACGAATGATTAAACTGAAGATCTGATATATTTTGTTTATTTTGCAGAGGCCAGCGCACTACCGTGAGTTTAAACTGCAACCGCGCACACTCGCGCGCCGCCACTCGCTGTGAGCGGACGTGCGTGAGGAACTGTTTGGTTAGAACGTGTAGGGGAATTAGTGTACAATTAAATTACATTACTGTTACGTAAATCTATTATTTTCGCATCTTGCTTCACGACTTCAGTGTGGATATGTCTGGAATTTTATTTAAAATGACAAAACATATGTACATGCTCTCATCTAGTACTATATGTATATGGTGTGTTTCCTCAACATTACGTAGAACTCGGAAGGTGTTTCAATTATTGAATCTTCGACTCTAGTTAAATAGATATTTTTTATTATATAATAGGCCAGCGCTTGGCCGCGATCTCACCTAATGGTAAACGCAAATCCGAGGAGCGTAACATCAAACAACGGATATCTTTGTCACTTGTGGTCAAAGTGGTATATAATAGTACACATGGACTTGTGGAGTAACACTTGACACATACACCTAGAACTGAGGAAGAAACTAGGAATATGACTTTACTTAGAAGCTAGTACGAATAGTACTTTTGTTGATTTAATTATTGGTGTCGAAAAAAGACAAAACTAAACTAATAAGTTCCAGGCAGGTTCCACGATGGCGTATTAAATGAGTAGCAGGTGCCTTTTGAAAAAAACTGTAGCAACCGAACTATTGACACGTTCGTTGTTGTGTAAATTCAGTGAAACCAGTTCCCCTAGCTGTGGATGTGATTGCACAATCGTGGGCGTTTAGTATAAAGGTGGTTCTATGATCATTGATATACATATATGGCAATGTAATACATAAATAATTATTCTTGTATATTCTCCTGTTCTTATGCAGGCTATAAACGTAGGCATAAAAAAATATTTATTATACTGCTATTTATTAAAACACTAATGCACTGTGTCGGCATGTGGGCGGAGCGCGTGTTGTCGCGGGGCGCAGTCCTCTCGTCTGTGATGTGAACTATAAATGTAACGGATTGTATTTTTGTATGTGTGTGTTGTATCGAGGGTCTCTATCGAACTTACATGTAATATCTATAACTAGTTGTATATTATAACTGTATCTTTTCGCATGCGTTTTCCGTTAGGCGATATTATACAGATTTATTAAGGTATGAAGGGAACTTGTTCGGCTGTAGCACTCCAGTGGCATTTTAAAGGCAATATAAAAATCCTTAAATCAACATTTTTTCGTATCATATTTAACCGTGAAATTGAAACTTGTTCAAGAAGTAATTCCCACTATCGTTCAATCTACGCCTTTTGTGTCGGTTTTTTGAGACTCATCAAAGACAATATTGTAAGTGTTGCTTGTAACAACTTCATAAGTTCAAGGACGCATTGTCATTCATTCATTTTTGGGTTGATCAAGCTTTTAATCATATAACTATATATACAGAATATAGGATTGTGCAGAAGTCTAAAATTATTATTATATTTTAATCCATAAACTGCGCACCAAAAATCACTGGGAGTTGTTGGTCTCGACCATATATTTTTTCAGCAGTGTCATAGTAAACATGTTAACACGCATAATAGCTGATCCATTTCTTTGATACCATTCTTGTCCTCGGGACCCATTAATAAAAATTGACATTTTATTCAGTCAAGTTCTATTGATTGCACACCTCAATATAATTTTTTCATTAGATGCGGATTTTTTTATATAACTGAATAAATCATGTGATTTATGTTACACAAGATTTTCGCTTATCCGATCCAGTCAATGATCGTAATTTATTGGAGATTTAATTAGAGATTAAAAGATTATGTATACGTGTCTCAAGTAGTTTTGCGTTAGTTATACGTAAGTGTATTGATATTTTGTTTACGAATTTCAACGCAGTTGCTGCTCCTTATATCTTGTGTGTAGATTCAAAGTTACTGGCCTAAAATCAGCGATTTATTTCTAACTAAAAACGGCCTAGAATAAACGCATTTTTATCTGTGGTGATGTAGTCATATAATGTGATAAGAGAGTTATGAATTAGTGAATAAAGTTTATACTTTATGAAACTAGACTGAATATAAACTATGCAACTTAAATTGAACTACGTGATGTCTATGTCAAACTGAGCACACTTTCACACGTTTTTTCATGAATTGATCATTGAATGAATGATTTATCTTATTTGAATAATAAAGAATAGTATATTCAATGTCGTGATCGTCGTAATGCTTTGGGGATGGTGTTTTAAATATCTCAGCTTGCACTCCAACAGTAGTGAATGGTCTGGATCATTTTTTGTGTAACTTATTGTTAATAATAAAACAAACACCTTTCTTTACATAAAATAAACTACTATAATGTTTTACGCAATTTATTGTAAGGTCAATAACAACGAATCAAGTAAGTACTGGGCAAACACCAATATTTCGTGTATATGTTTTTATACCATGCAAGCTTGTTGTGCTTTCCGATTTTTAATTATATACACAATTGAAACGTTTTATGGAAATCGCATTTTGTTGATAACTGCCCCCATAAGTCATAATACCGTGCAAACAAACATTTACGTCCGTCTTGAGGTATAATTTTAATCACTGCGCTTGTTTGTGTAATTAGAAACTCGAATCTAATAATTATTACGTAGAATTAAGTTGAAGCACCCGTTATGTGGCACCATGAAAACACACCGTTTAAATTAGTTGCGTCGAAATAATTTTTGTATTAATTTTGCTTATTACATGTGCTTGTATATATTTACGACAGTTTCAATAGTTTTAAGATCGACAACACTTCCCTATTTTGTTATGTTATTTGTATAAGGCATTTGTCTTCGCAATTGTTAAATTTTTAAACGATATTAACTTCTATCACGGGCGGAGGGTAATTTTGATGAACAATTTTTATGTATTTCATAGGTTGAGTTGTTACCAACATTACGTTGAAAAAATATTTTTCGTAGCATACTTATTACTGAACTACTCGGAATGTATTGTAAGTCTCAATTAGATGAAAATATAATCAACATAAAATAATGAACTAATACGTAAGGTCTCTTCAAGCATTTAGCTGAAATCGAGAATTTGTAGAAAAAAATTGCGACTCGTTTAATGGGTCAACGCTTTTAAGTAGAATTAGTGGACCTGATCTAATTATCTATTCAATATTTAGATACGATACGGTAGATATCCAATACCTATTTATGTAATCTGTCACATTATTATAAGACACTTCATTGGCTGAATTATATAAATCTCAGGGCAATATCATACAAATGTGTAACTAGTAGTGTTAATGTTCTTGCCTAGATTGCATTGTATAGCTCTTACATATATTTATCTACTAATGGTTAAGTATATTAAAGCAATGGAATATATATAATCACATTTACAGATTCTTTGATTTGACCTTCCCATTCCGACTAATTATTAAGAGTTATTTCAAACCAAGAGAATTTATTACCAATTTGTGTCCAGTCTAATAATTACTCAAAGCTAACTGAGGAATCAGAGCTTAAAAAAATTAAGATGTGTTTATTGTCCACAAAATAATTTATTTGCCTTGCCAAAAACATTAATTTAATGTATGTACATAGCTTTTTGCATTATCTTTTCTTTCCATAGGTATCAAAAAAGATAGAGCAGCATAAGTTTACTTCGTTTCCATAGAAATAAGAGCCTTAAATTATAAAGGCCAATGTAGGCATCAAAGGGTGAAAAAAAGTATAGAATTGGCGTATACACAAGTTTATTACGCATTTTATTTTACATTTTTTTTTTCAATTTACACTTAGAAGAACAGCACTTGACAGGAAAACTGAAACAAGCAATACAAATATGAGACATGTCTTTAAACTTCTTTTGTGTGCAACGTGTAAAGCTTATCAGTATTGTTGTACATCATGGCACTCAGTAGTAGCAAATAACAGCATCATTTAGACCTCTCAGTGGATTCCAAGCTCCCTTGGCCGGCCCTACTGTTATGTCCCCCATACCATTGAGACTAGATTTATTGTCTGTAACACCATTGGCACAGTTAGTGTTGATCAATAGATCTGATCTGATTTGATCAAATAGATTACATGTCTAACACAAAAGATATTTTGAAGAGATTTCACATTCTAACTTTGCAGCCTGTTACATATCACTACTGGACACAGATTTCCACAAAGTGTTATTAGCCATAATTCTCATGTTGAACATGCAGGTTAAATACTGCTATATCTACTTTTATCATCATATCTAACAACAGAGTCCTACTAGACTCACAAAAAGAAAAACCATTTACAAAAATATTTAGATATACAACAAATGTCAGATTGAATTCCACTTATTTGTCACTAAAAATTGTTAAAATATATTATCTGCAGTATGTGGAACATGACATAATTGTTGATATGCCTCATTTTAAAAACAAATTACTGGATATGTACGAAACAAAAGCTTATCTCAAAAAAGATACTTTAATAGTGTAACTGAAATAGAATCTCGAGTACATTATACCAATTGATAATAGACATATTGTAGATAACTAAATTTGTTTATACATTACATCAAAATAGCCCCTAACAAAGACATGGATCCATTACACTATGGAAATGTACTACTATGTAGATACACTGTACTCTAATACTATGTAGATACACTGAGAATAAATTAGTGAAAATGTGCAACGATCTACAACAATTATTTTATTAATAATACATCTACCATCATTAAACTGCAACTGCAACTTTAAAACAGTTTCATAATATGAAATAATGACACAGAGAGCAATCAGATTATTTTGTGCATTGCCCAACAATGTATTTTTTAAATTATTGTTACTTAATATAAGTATAATTATTTTTATGAATTTATCATACTTTATCAGTTAACTAAAATTATAAAATATGTCATGAAAATATAATTTTGTAGTTTCCAATGCATTTATCTTACCTTATCACAATGTTGCCTTATGATCTTGGCCTTTCCTTCTTCTCCTTGTACAGAGCAAGCAGGGAGACATTGGCAACCTTCACCACCTACAACAAATGCTGCATCAATACAGACTTGTCCAAGCAATATGGCTCCAGCTGGGTCTTCTTCAGTAAAACTTGCTGCATCATGGCACTCAGAGTAGCAAACACTCCAATCATTTTAAAACAAATCATCACATCAGGATTGCAGCTTTTCATACCAGTGTACATGTGGTGATATTATAATCGGTGATAATAAAGTGACCTAAATGTTCACTGATAATTAAACTAAATAGCTTAAAAAAAAATTTCTATGTTAATGAAGGAATGGCAGTTGATCTCGCTGTGGTTAGTTTAACACGTACCAGTAAAACAATACTTTTTCCAATGATATTTTACAGCAGTGTGCCAGCAATGTCACAACATCACACCTGTAGTCCCTGAAGGGGTGTAGTTTTCACCAGTTAAGTTTATGTGCAATGGAAGAGGTGGTGAGTCACTTCCTTACACTGGGCAGACTCCGAGACATTATTAGAAATTCTAAATTAGAAAAATCTAATAGTACCCAACTTGGGACTTGTACACAGGACACCCCAATTGGCAGTCACACTCGCAACCACTCGACCAACGAGGCAGTCATAACCAGTGTACACCTTCTTTATGAAAAACTGCATGTATTAATTAAGTTTATTACACAAATTAAGTACTTTTTAAAATTATAATCACCTATGGAATGAGCCCAACTTTTAACTGTAAATTAGGTAATCAATACAATATTGATCAAACATTTAAATGATGTGATGAAGACTATGGCATACCTTAAACCTGACTCCAGGAATGTCACCAACGGCGTGACCCTTACGACCAAATCCCGCTACTAGCACTTCATCGTTCTCCTCAATGTGGTTGAGACAACCGTCCCGCGGCACGAACGCCGTCACCTTCTTGCCGTTCTTGATCAGCTGCACCCTGACGCACTTGCGAATGGCAGAGTTGGGCTGCTTGGCTTCCACACCACTGTTGAAAAATTGATCACATTGTGTTTTATTGCATATACAATTAGCTTCCAGGCATCTAGTTTAAAAAAAAAACCTGAAAACACAGATTCCAACATCTGTGCTACATTAATAGGACGAGACAAAAAACCACATGGCAAAGGCCAAGGCGGGGCATATTTTAGGAACAAACGTTTGTTGCCTTGATTGACATGTAACTTGCTTTCATGCTCTTAATTAGAGATAAATGCCGTAAATCAAATGCGTAGTGAAGAAACGTAATAAGTACACGAGCAATGTTTAACATAATTAGTTTAATAACCCCAGTATTCAGTTCATTGACCCAATCCCGTTGATGGCAATTCTAGAGAGGGACGCGACGCCGCCGCTCGCAGTATTATCCTGTGATTGTAGATCCAACACATTCACGGGAATAATACCGCGGGCGGGGACTCGCTATGGACGACACGCGACTCTTCTGTCTTCGACACACTTTCTTGCACGTACACTCCACTATTCGCCCGTTAATCACTTCATTAGCATTTCCCCGCTTTTACGGATTCGCGGAACGACGCAGCGCGTTCTCACACTGGATCGATGCGTACGTGAGACAGGTGAAACGTACTTACACTTTCTCCAGAACGATGCCTTTAGCGTGAGATGCACCACCGAAAGGATTCGCCTTCCACCTCGTACCCATGTGGGCCTTTTTGTAGTCTTTGTCGGCCCATCGCTGCTCTCTGCGATGGTTCACGTGCTTACGCGCCGTGCGTATACCACGGGGTTTACCTGAAATAGCGAGTCGCCGGTTATCACTGAATGTTTACCTAACAACCTGAAATCGACACACTACACTTTTCGATTGATACTGTGAATGGGAAATCTTTCGTTGCATCTAATTTTAAACATGGCGTTAACAGGATGGAAATTGATTTATTTATACACCACGAGAAAAACATGTCTGCGCCATGGCCGACACCTAGGCATGCAGATACAACAAAATAACCAAGTTACCAAAAAAATTATCAACGTAGATTTCACTTCCACATAACACTACTTCTTAATACACTCAAAAGCATAAATAGAGTCGTAATTTAAAATAAAACCATATAATTCTGACACAAAACTACTCCTTACCCATTTGGATAGCACGACACCAGTCGGCTACGGATGGGAAAAGAAATAATATCTGACCAACCACCGCCTTCAATTCGACATTACTGCCAATATTATAAAAATTTACTCAGTGCTGCCATAACAAAACTAGGAATATAGTTACTGTTCATACTTCAAAAAATGAATTTATAAATGCACACAAGTTTTAAAGTAAATAATGTTATCATAATATCATTTAATAAATTCTTCCCCTGATGCTCTAATATCCTACATACTCTGATTTGCCACCTGACCTGATCTATCCTACAACGGGACCGAAAGAAAGGAAACATCGATTTTGTGTCGCAAAAATAATCAAAGATTAAAAAGATTATTTCTAGCTCGTAATACTTTATGCTAGGAAACTTTAGTTTAAATAACGGTACGTAGCCTTAATATCAATACAGTTCATAGTCATTTTGTTAATAGTAATGTTGTGAAAAGAGTCTAATTAGTGACCATTTTTCATTTTATACAAATCGTTTCATTACATAATATAAATTATATAGTCATGTTATGTCAATAAAATATATTTTTAAATTTGTTTTTGCAAGAGGATTAAAATAGATTTAAAAAATGACTGTACTTTGTAATTTTATAAGATTAAATTAACAAGGCAAGCTATATTTTATTACTATTTTAATGACTGAATGTATTGTGCCTTCGCCATGACTGACCGACATATGTGACAGTGACATTTAACAATTAGTAAATGTTAAGATGATTCTATGATATTATAAATAATAATAGATTTTTAATTAATAATTTGTTACAACTGGGAATAAAAAATTAAAATGACTCTTAATCTGGGCAGAAAGGATGGAGGGCCAGGATATGTCGGCATTCAATTTTGTCAAGAATGTAATAATATGCTTTACCCGCGCGAGGACAAAAACAACAAAGTGTTGCTGTATGCATGCAGGAACTGCGACTACAAACAGTTGGCCGACTCAAACTGCGTGTATGTGAACAAAATTATGCACGAAGTAGACGAATTAACCCATATAAATCCCGATGTGGTCAGTGATCCCACACTCCCGCGCACCAAGGATCACATGTGTCCGAAGTGCAACCACAGGGAAGCCGTGTTCTTCCAGGGACAGACGAGACGCGCTGAAGAAGAAATGAGACTTTATTATGTATGTACCAGTTGCAAACATAGGTGGACTGAGTAGGGTGTCAAGAGTGCTTATAAAATAAATAAATATATCTCATATTATTTCACGGCAGTTTTAGTATATATAGCTAGTTTTATTATCCTCATTACATAATTTGATATGGACACAGGTGTTCTATGAATACTTCTTTGGCTATAATTAAGTCATATTCTTCAAGAGTTGGTTGGTGGACATAACAAACTTTCAAGAAGCTTATGAGGAACACAGATGGCAGTATTCTACAGAATATTTTTGTTCATTGTCACAGTAAGCAAAGTTACATTTAAAAAGGGAATAATGCTGAGGGGTGTTTCTAGGATTCAGAGTAACTTTAATGTGTGATTGAACTCATTCAGACACTGGGGGGGGCCTGAAATTTTAATAAAAGGTTAATGCAGTTCTAAGTATAAATCATAGGTAAAATTTGCAGTTACATGAACAAAGGATGTTCACCATAAACTTCCACTGAAATCCTAAAACTTTCCACAGCACTTTTATTCATATAAAAGGATGGGGTAAAATTCCCTGCGATAATACTGTATTTGGTATAAATTTAGCCATATTTAGATAATTGCAACTTGGTGACAGTAACAATTATCTCTCTGTGACCATGTTCAATGAAGGCGACTGTTACTTTATTGGAAGGTCCCTTGGCTCTGAAGGGCCCTCAGTTGACTGACAACGCCGATCTGGGCAGTAACTGGATGGCTGCACATACTGCAAGTCAGCACCCTCCGACAAAATGGTAAGTTACGACCATGGGTGGTCGAGCCTTTTGCTTGTACCGTTTCGCATCGAGCTCCCTTAATTGCTGGTCCTCGAAGTAATGCACCTAAGTATTCTCTGCTCTCCTCCAATTTGGCTGGTTTTCTGCAAATTTCTCCCACTGTGAAGGGTCTATGTCACAACATAAACGTATACATATGTAATATATGTACGTACTAGGGATTTTACGGATAAAGGTGTCAAAATTTTGACTAAAGGTGTCAAAATTTTGACACCTTTAGATAAAATTGTAATGGTGTTACAATTTTATCTAAAAAACCAACATGTTTTGAAAACATTAAAGCGATTGATTTATATTCGAACAACAAAGACTTCAAAATAAATAAACCTACCAGCTATTTGATTATTCGTTTTCTTAAAAGGTATTTGACTCGTTTTAATAAAATTATTTGAAAGACTGTATCTCAGTAAATGAAAAAGGTAGGTATTATTAATATTTATCGTATCCAATTCGTAACTAATCTAATATAACAAGATTTTTATTCCATAATAAATCTACACATATCATACCTGCATTACCTTTAATTCTTTTCAGTTGGTGGTTGTTATTCCCGCTTTCGAATAAAACAAACTCCTCTGGGTGCATTGATTTCAGTTGTTTTTTCAAAGAGGTAGTCGTCCGTATCTTTCGCGAATACCGTTTATTACATATTTTACAC
>DWEC01003694.1:0-10400 GCA_018245735.1 Microceris miodesmiata | reverse complement strand
ATATATATATATATCTCATCTTCACGTAGGTATTATTCAGTCAAAATGTGAACTAAAAGTGGGTATTTCAAGGGGAAAAATTCAGTACAGCTTTTAGAAAAGGTTGTCGCTTGCAGGCGATAATGACATTTCTAAATTACAAGACTAAATATGTCAACATCACATGAGCCTACATTATTCTATTGCTGGACATAGACTTCTCCATGAAACATTTGAAACGAATTTTTTTTCAATATTTACACTCCGGAGGTCTCCTATGTAATATTTACACTCCGTAAGGTTTGGTTGAAATCCTCCTTTACAAAAGCCACAAAATTCTTTACAAAAATGGGCTCTTTAAAATTAAAACACACTTGGTGTAACAGTGAAGTAAACCTGCACTCCTGAGATTTCTCTATAATGTTCTTGAAGGTACATATGTGAAATCTGACAATCCACAGATACTATTCCAATCAAAAAACAGTGGAACATATATCAAACAGTGGAAAGATGAAAGGACTGATTAAACATTTCAGAAATGGTTTTTGCATTCCATATACCAAAAAAATTAACTCAAGGATGTATAATAAATTGTTTCCATTTACTTATATGGTATAAATACGGCAAGTAATTAAAGATCTGTAGAAATGATGGCCTTTACATACATTTTAAAAGGTGAGTATTGATTTTAGAAATTATGTCTATACCTTTATATGAGCAACTCTTGTATACCTACGATTATATGTCGCAGTAAGATAGTTAAAACCGTCATATAGTTATATTCCTAGGAATATAATTATTATAATACGGTTCAAGTGTAGTGATATAGTTATATTACTGGATTAAGTTAAGTGAAATGATTGTAGGAGTGTTTCTATTATTGCTAAAAAGTATTTTAACTAATAGCAGGTTGCAAAAAGTTGATTTTGTAATAAAAACCAAAACCAATAGGTATATTGTTTTATTTTATTCCGTGATAGATTTATAACTATTGAATCAGATTAGTACAGTCACATAAACGGGATCCTGCCTTCTCGCCGAAAATTGTTTGTCCGATTATCACTTGCCAACCAACGGTTCGCCTATTTTTCATTTTGACAACTAACGATTGTCAAATTTTTGTATGACATCGTATCATTTGGTAGAATTTTATTTCGCAGAATTTGATTCGGCCGAATAATCATTTGCCTACTTATTTATACTGACACTTTTCAAGTCAAGTAAGAATAAGAACAGAAATCTACATACACATATATAAACATATTACTATGTACCTCCGCACCCCCGCACTACACTCCTACAATCATTTCACTAAACTTAATCCAGTAATACAACTAGATCACTAGACTTGAGCCGTATTATAATTATATTCCTAGTAAGATAGCAATGAATCGCTTTCGCATAACTATGTTCCGGTATATAATTATATTCCTAGGGATATAACTATATTAAGGTTTTAAATATCTTACTGCGACATATATAAAGTTTTGCAATTAGTCACAATGTATCTAGTCATAGTCACAATCTAATCTAGTTCATATACGAACTAAATAGTCCAATGATGTAAATGTTATTATGAATATACTTAAGGGTTTTGATCATACTAACATTAAAATATTTAACATGTTCATTTATATGATTCCGAAACATTGATTTTCAACTAGGATTGGCTGCCTCGTTGGCCAAATGGTTGTAAGCGCAACTGCCGATCGAGAGGTCCTGGTCGGGTCGGGTGCTATTAGATTTTCTATATAACTTCTAGTAGGGACACGGAGTCTGGAACTATGCCCAGTTTATGGCAATAGGCTCATCACTTGGGACTCACACTCATTCCTTGCGACGTAAACGTAACTGGTGAAACGTGGGCTTCCACGTTTCACCAGTTACGTTTGTACCACCAGTTGTTTGTACCACGTTTGTACCACGTTGTGCACCAGTACACTTGTACTGCACTCCAGAGGAGTGCCTCCCTACCCCTTCGGGGGTTACAGGAAAACGTCTCATTTTACAACAATTGTGTAGATAACGGTATGAAGTACAATAAGTGAGAAATACTGGAACTCGTTATCAAAATATGTTTACCATAAGAATTGTGCTTGTAATGTGTCAGCTGTTCCTTGTGTTCCAACAATATGTACACATACATATATATATGTGTGTCTATGAACTGTTGTACTACTTTAAAACACGACAAAATAAATTGAAATTGATTAATATCCCGAAACAATTCAGACACGATCAACTAATTAATAATAATTTGGCAAAGCCTTATACTGTAGTCGAAAAAATATTCGGGCGTCAATAGAAGATTTAAATGCAGCCCACAACCACACACGCACACACACATGCAGTCACAAGTCCCTGAATTCACAGGCCAATAATTATACAAAAGGATAAATATTTAATTATGAAAAGTTGACCATGTTTTATCTGATCCTACTAAATATTATTACGCGTCGTCAGGTCATACCCTGGCTTGAAACTGACTGGCTTCCCTCACTTGAAACTGTGTGTAGAGCTGGCAAACACTGGTTCTAAAGTTTACAGATAGATAAAGATAAATGTAAACACAACGGAAGAGGGGAGAAAGTCCCAGAGCGTGGTCGTGCGGTGAAATTTAGACACGCGATAACCATCGCTGTTTACACGCCGAGATTTAAGGTTATCACAATAATTGCGTCGTTGAAATATTCATAGCAGACGGTAGGCCAGTCACGTTGCTTGAATAGTTCTTGGCACTGAGGGAACTTGATAACGCAGCCTCTAATAGATTAGAGCTGGCGTTTAAATTGCTGCTGTGACACGGAACCGTCCAAGTATCTAGACGAAGAAATGAAGCTACCCATATTATCTGAAAGGATTTTTCATTTATTCTCAGTCGCATTGTAATACTTATGGGTGGCAATAGCAATGGACAGCACAGTGATATATCAAATTATATAATAGACAAAATCATTGGTCGGGTTGAGGTCTTCGTTTGGCTAGATTATCAATTCAATCCATGAGAATAATATTTTATGTATGTTTTATGTATGTACCTATTGAAATGAAAGTAAAATTCCCTAGCGGTTGCTGTTAAAAATAGAGAATTTACTTTCCATAAATTAGTGGTGAATGTTTTAAATTCGTTACAGTATTTAATTACATATAAATGTAACACACACACACACACACATATATATATATATATATATATATATACATACACATTCGAATTACCCTATTGCTTGCAAACTTTTAGACGGTAGTGTGTCACGTAACCTACCTACTCCGAGCCGGCGGACTTCCAAGAACGAAGATCGCTGACGTTGCTTCAACTATCGGTATACGCACACAGCTATATCGCAACGTCCAAACCGCTGAGTCGTCACTTCGTGTCGCCATATCACCACCTCAGGCCATGGATAGGATGTAGACTAGGCCTAATTATAAGTTTATATTGTAATTGTTATTAATTAAATTAGTTGTAGTAAATTTGGTTTATTTTTGAACCTCTGAGCGCAGTAAACGTAATTCCTTTATAAATACAGACATACATTTGAATAATTAAACGTTACAAATATTTTTTGTTGAAAAATCATCTTAATTTAGTTTGTCGTCGCTTCGCTAGATGGCGTTGGCGTATTCAATAACAATGTATTTTTGTTTTATTTTGCAGCTTGTCCTCCAACCCGCGCAAGATGATGGAGAATAGCCGGGAACTGGAGTTGAGAAACCCGCGAAGGGCAATGGATGATAGTAGTGATGTGGAGCCAGGGTATGTGGCTATCAGTAAAAAAAGATTATGCTATATATTTGTTCCATGTGTCTTCAACTTTTATGGCAAATTATCGGATATCAATAAAATGTCCATTACTCGATTCAATCGGCTCACTACGTATTCCATTTTGGGACGTAGTCGTAACTGGCGAAACATCGAGGTGCACTACGATCCTCAGTTTACCCCTTCGGGGATTACATTTTCTTACTGCATTCATACAATAGTTAAAGTTATATGTATTAACAGAATCTTTTTTCAATGCAAAAGAATTTCAATTATCTATGTAACTATAATTACGGAGTTATATTTTTCCAGGTATTTGTTAGAGAAATACGCGAACATTCAAATTTATGCGTAACCGTTCGGTTTTTTATACAAATGTTGTATATATTCATAGTATTTTGAAGTTGTTATTGTTATAGTCATACACACTCAAAGAGTTTGCACTTAAACTGATATTTTTTTCACTACAACACATTAAAGCACGGGCTGATCATGCAAATATATCCTTGATTAAAAGATATATCTTCTTCACAGTCCTGCGCCGATACTGCCGCTTCGTAAACCTCACTCGCCGGCCCACCACAGCACCAGGCGCGATCCGGACTCGCAGCCGAAGCAGGTAGCTATTATCATCATCAACCATTTTATCTTTAACCGTTATAAACGAGTCTCCTGTTAGAATGACGAGGGTAAAGGCCACAGTGTACATGCTATTCTATTTATTATATTTGCTCTGTAACACGACTTACTGAAGTTGGTATTTGTTAATACCGTTTATAGTAAAATGGTGGCACTAGTGGGCAATGTTCGTTATTTAAAAATGTTTCTGAATTCTTGCTGTTACTTGTACACAGATAAAACATATATTGTAAACAGATAATTAAGAAAGACACTAACTTCTAATCAGAATAATAGAACAAAGTATCCATACAGCAAATAACTGTTTTGCATTTATTATGATATATATCAATTATATTATTTAAATAAAGTTATTGTACAAAACATTCTGATAACAGAGCCAAAAATACAGATTATTAAATTGTACTTTTACTACAACTTATTTTTTCTACATACAATTCAAAGATAAACGGATAGATAAGACGGGATGACGGACTGGTGGTAGTGTTACTTTCTGAGTAAAATATGGGTTGTGTTACAGAAGCTCTCGCAGCTATTGAACAACGGAGACGGCAGGGCGGCGCACAGCAGCCGTGGGTACCGCAACAACAACGTTCATTCCCACAGGCAGGACAGGAGGCCCATGAACGCTTCACGTAAAGACGAAAACAGGGCTAGCAATGGTTTGTATATATATTTATATTTTTTATTTAGTAAATGCTATTGTTGTGTGTGTATCAGTCCCTAAGAACAAAAACCCTGCATGAGTAAGCAGATCTAAGTATTATAGTCGTTTTTCGGCACAAAGTCGACATTTCTACCAGCAGGACTTGGCTCATTCACTACCATGTGCTATCATAATAATAAAAAACTGATCACAACTTGTTTGCAGATGAGCAATCCAACTTCGATTGGAAACAATACACTCAAAGCCCAAAACAGACCAGAACGGCTTCTAATGCGGCCGCGAAGGAGGTGCGACAGGAACCGTCGACCAGCCGAGAGTCACCAGCGGCTTCTCCGCAGCAGGAGACCGCACCGGTGTCAGAGCCGACGATGAAGATCGAGCCGCCCGGCTCGTTGAGCGATGTGCTACCTGCACGGAAAATTGTGCCTAAACAGTAAGTCAGTAATGTTTAAAATTAAACAGTAAGTCAATAATGTTTAAAATTATCATGACTGACTAGTGACTACCGATCGAGAGGTCCTAGGTTGGAATCCGGGGTCGTGCGTTATTCAATTCTCCTAACTTACATTTTGTAATAGTGGCTCGGAGTCTGGATTTCAGCCCGGTGTATGGCACTAGGCAATTTCATGGAATGTAAAACGTAATTAGTGTAACGTTAGCCTCGTTAGCACTCGTTTGCCTACGCGTGGGGGATTACAGGAGTGGTATTACGTCATGTTAACCAGGTTGTGTTCCCCAGGTACCTGATGGAGACGCTGTCGGTGGGCGATTCGGCGATGCTGTCGGTGGACGCGCGCGCGGAGCAGTGCCGCGTGCAGCAGGCGGGCTACGTGTGCCTCACCATCAACGAGCGCAACGAGGCCGCCTTCCAGCGGCTGTGCGCCGACTTTGCGGAGCTCTGCGCGCTCGACGACCTTCAGCATACGTCTGTTTTTTCGCTATTATCATTTAAATATAACTGTATTTGCAAAATAATGTACGGTTACTTCAGTTCACTCATCATTTTCTTAACCACCGCGGCTGACTCTGGTGCGATACTTACTCATTCTGAGACGAGAACCCTGTCAAAACAGTAAAAAGGCGTAATTATTAAAAATGAAATAATAATATATACATCACTTTAAATAACACCTTCGGTTGACGCTATAATCAGACTCATTAGCATCTTATTCACGTGTTCCATAGCACCTTAAAATGGCAATGTGTGATGTATCAGGGGCTGTCCACAGGCCGTCTTTGGGTGAATGTTTCGCATACTTCGAAGCGTCGGAGGAGGCCTGGTACCGTGCGCGGTGCCTCTCTCCCACAGCCGCCGCGCTCATAGATGGCAGCCGCGTGGTCCCGCTTTCCTCTGACAGCAAGTGCCGTGCCCTCCCCAGCGGCTACGATGTGGTTGCTGAATTCTGTTGTCTCTTGCAGAGCACCAATGTCAATGTTAGTGTAACTAGCTGGAATGAACTATGTAGATACAAATTCAACTTAATCTTCAACTCATAATCATTCAAATCATCGTAATAATTCAATTAGTAATAATAATTCTCCAAGTCAAATTCAATTGATAGTAATAATACTGAAATTTAAATGAAATTGATAATAATTCCCCAATTCACATTAAATTGATGATAATAATAATGCTTCAGAATGCTACTAACATATGCATATTGCACATGTGTCAAGTAAGACAAGTGATTTTACCATCTCAAGTCTTGATGTATGATTGATTTGCTGATAATTGGTCAATTCTTTACAGGTGGGAGAAAGCCTCAAAGCGACCTTGCTGTCAAAGACAGCCTCCGGTTACCAGGTGGCGCTGGAGAATGCCGAGACTAGCGCTTCGTTGGGCGAGGGCGAAGTTTCCCGCTGGCTACCCCAGGTGGAATACCCAAAAACTACACCAGTTGGTAAGTGTAATATTTTATTAGGCTTTCAAACATTTTTGTAATATAATCACTGTTAATATATTACATTAAGTTAGTCATATCAGCAACTTGCATAGCTTAGGTACTATTCGAAATAATCATTAAAATAAGATGGTTTGACATTTTTGTCTATTTCTATTTCATCTGTATATTTTACATCTTCTGTCATGTTGAAATATTTTTAAATCTCATAAATGTTGTCCAAATTTACAACAGAACATATTGTGTGACACAACATATGACAGATTTGATTTTGTTTCATTCTATTGGTGTAAATGGTATTCACGTAGTTTTTTTTGAAGTGAACGTTACATAAAACTAAAAATGTAATTACTCTCACTTCATTACATTATAAAAAGGGGGTTCATTTATAATACATCTGTAGTGGACATTATTTTATATTAATTTAAAAATGTACATAAATCGGACAAACAGATCCGACTTATTGATCCGAGTTATTGGTTAGTCATCACTGCGGTGGCTTATCGCTCGCTGCGCGGCCAGTGAGGTCGGGGCCGTTCCATACTAAGCGTTTTCGTTATATTATATAGCGTAATAAATAACTTATTATTTATAAATAACGTATCAACCTATTATTTAGCCAAAGTCGCAAGCGTTATTTTATTCAAAGATTATTTTCATTATATTTACTACAGCGCACACTTACGGAACGTAACGCATCAATTTCAGTATTGCCGTATTATACTTTTTTGGTTATCTGCCAAGCCAAATTATACTCTAAGTGGACGGCGTAAGAACTCTATTTAATGATCCCGTACTGAAAAATAATAGGCAAACTATTATATTTGGGCGAGTGATCACGCCGGTTAGATATATTTGATACTTATTTTTTAGAATATTTATTCAGTGCGGTTATAACGAGCGCAGTTATAACGAGTTTCGTTCGAAGTAGTGTGACTTACTGAAGACGTACCGTAGTGATTATTGTTCTTTTATTATTAGTTCTGCAGCGTTGTTTGTAAATATAGTTAGTTATAGTTCATTGTTTATAAGTTTCCTTTCCACATGGAAACAAAAACTTTTGATAATATTTGACTATATAATAATGTATATATTGAATAAAACTGCTTTTAACAGATCTTGTCGCGCGTCAGAAAAATATTTTTTTTTTCACCCCATTACAATTCCACTGTTGGAATACGGATCTCCTCTCATATTAAGAGGGTTAAGGCCATAGTCTGCCACGCTGGCCAAGTGCGGGTTAGCTTATTGCTACTAAAAAGCCCATTTTACTTTTGATCGATTAGAGGTGATTTGAAGTAGAGAGTATGGTACCTGCGCGTCCTTGAGGTGCGTCTTGAGCAGCGCGATCTCGCCGGCGCGCTGGCACAGGCTCCACTCCGTGTCCTCGAGCCGCTGCCGCAGCAGCGCGCGCTCGCGCCGCACGCGCGCCAGCTCCGCGCCCGCCGCCGCGCGCGCGCGCCCGCGCACCCGCTCCGACGAGATGCCACACCACACGCTCCACTCACTTACCTCCCTTATCTCACTCACCTCTCACCTCACACATCTCACTCACCTCGCACATCTCACACATCTCACACATCTCACACATCTCACTCGCCTTAATCATCTCACTCATCTATCTAGCTAGGTTCTATTAGCATTTCAGCTTGTTAATTTTTTTGTGATGGATATGACTGTTACAATCTAGTACTATTGAGCAGGATTATGTCCAGCATTAGACGGTAATATGCTGATGATGATGATTCTATTAACCTCATTTTGATTTCGAGTCACAATCACCATAGGACCTGTGCCCATAACTGTGATGTGACTTTCGACTCAAGTGTTTTTCAATCTTGTCATTAAAGATTAAGTACGAAATGGTAATACAAATAAAACAGTATCTTACATGTTAATAAACAAATAAACGTAGTTACGAGCTTCCAATGACAAAGAAGTAATGCATACTATGTAGTCTTTGTTGCTCGAATCTTACACATCTCATGCGCGTATATGCGTACTTTTAAAACAATTATGATTCAACCTGGTTGGACAACTCGTGAATTCTAATTAGCGTTCAAGACTGTATTGAACTTAAGAAAAACAAGTTACAATAACATCGAGCTGTTTGTTGTCAGCAAATGGTTAGCATTCATTTAATTCATCACCCTACATATGGAAATACTAAAGTCCAGTGTAAAGCCTAGGACGATACAGTATAGAAATTAAGAATTAATAATATTGTTACCCTAAAATGTATTTACATATTTCTGGAATATGACCATCTAAATGTTTGTAGGATTAAATAATCGAGTAAGAGTTGAAGACAAAAAAAAAAGAAATATATATAAACGGAAAATTTACCTATAGTCATGTTGATCCCGTTCCAGTTCGGAGACTCCAGAGTCAGCGGGCGAAGGCGCTGGAACTGGCTCCTTGCTCTCCACCACGAAACCAGAGCTTGACTTTGTTCTGGAAATAGGAAAAAGGCAACATTTACCACATCGTTCAACTCTCTAAGACCTATTTTCTATAGGTATATAGATCTCTTTGGATATTCTCAAACAGCAATGTCTAAAGTTGTAGAAAGTCTAATATTGCATTTATTTTGACGGTTTTGGCAGTGATTTTTATCTGAGAATTGTATCAATGTAGCATGAATGAAACACCGAGAAAATAGTTAAATTCTGGTCACCGTTCACATATTAAGTGTTCTGTACAGATACTCGTTCCGCTTGAGATTCAAAGATAAGGACCGCAAATATTTCCGCGAAATTCCAAGGGAGCGGGAGTGGCGCGCTAAGTGCCATCCTCGCTACACATCTCACTGCGTGAAATGTTATCGTCGTTTATTTGCCTCTTTATCTTTTTAAAACGTTTTACGATTGCGAATTGTGTAAAGCCGCTATTTTTTTGAAACGGTAAAGCCTTTTTGAATATTTTATTAGTTTGTTTACGATCGCTTCCTTTCATGTTTCCCGAATAATTTCGCGATTTAAGGTGTCCCAAATAGCCTTTTACGTGACAACCGCGACGATCCGTGGATTTTTTTTCACACATTATGAGCCTGTGCGCTCTCTTTGATATTTTCATCATGCTTTAATTGAATCCATTGATTTTTAATCGTTTGCTTTCTCCCTCGAAGTATTCGAACAGCATGGCATAATTTTGCAGTAAACATTTTTTGTTTGTCTTTGGTTCTGTGTTTTAGTATGATTCTAATAACGTATATAAAAATACACACTAAAACAAATGTGAATGCGAGTTGCAACGTCACACTTACGACTTATTTGGAACAAATGCAATCTGCACATCCGTTGTTGCTGCAACAACGCTCGGATGTTATCAAACAGAGGAAACCAAATGTAATTTTACCATAATGAATAATATCTTTATTTTAAAAACACATCTGGGCCTTCTAAAAATGGGTATCTACATAATCATATATAATAGTTCCGTAAAATAATAT
>DWEC01003693.1:0-10400 GCA_018245735.1 Microceris miodesmiata | reverse complement strand
AGAGTTCTCCTAAAAATGTTTGTATATTAAGTCAGGAATGACCACATTAAATTTATTTAAATAAAATATTGAGTATGTCGTCCTAAATTATGGTGGCATTTTTGTTTATATCTTCGAACAGTCAGTTTTCAGCAACACAACTCCTAATATGGTTTATTATTATTACATTATACATAGATTTAGTCATAAATAGTAAGGGTACGGTTAAACTAAGGGGCAGTCAATGCCCCGGCCTTGGGCGCCATGTAACCAAGGTATCTGGTGTCGTAACACGTAATGGAGCATTCCACTTGCACTACGTTATATATACGCTTGTTTAAATGTGTTGAAGAAATCTATACATGAGTTTCTATTTTCTCGCTTTGAGCTTTTGAAATACTCAATGCCTTAAAAACTGATAAATTATGCGAAAATAATGTTTTATTATAATTTATTTAGCATGGGTATGAATATGAAGAGTTTAGTTAGCCTGAACTACGTTCAATCACTTCGTATATAACTCTATTTTTCTTAATTTCCGTTAAAGACGGTCGTGGCTTGCGTGGGAATTAATCTAACCTATAATAAGAAATATCTAATATTATACGAGCTTTTAGTTAGGACTTTAAGGGAAAAGTACTCGTATTTAATTGCCGGAATAATTTCCGGCATTTGAAATTCACTCTGGCATTGGAATAAATAAAAAACCACCCCCTAATATCCCTAAAACTTTTCAGCCAATATCATATTAAGTTGAAGTTTTAACCAAAATCGAAAAGTTGGCGCCCAAAGTATGGCAATAGGCTCACCACCATGGAACATAGAATATAACTAGTGAATCGTGGGAGTGAACTACACTCTTCTTCCCAACCCTTCGCGTATTAGAGGCGCGCTGTTACGTTTTGACATTGCAGAGATTCAGCCAAATATAATTCGCGCGGACTTTTGGTATTTTTCCGATTCTTTCAGGTCTGTGCTCCAATATTTGTATGTGTAACAACAAGGTTCATAGTGCGAATATCTTTTGTAGTCGTATTACTCTAAATACAAAAGAAGATTGAAATTTAATCTCGGTCCATACCAACCATAAAGGTATACGATGAAAATATTTTTTGGAAACAGGTACAAATTTATAAGGTACATAGTAAACACATACAACCTAAACACTGAAACGGCACTAAAAATTCCATTTAATATCATTGCACTTCTATTTCTCTGCTATAATAAAAAAAAAACGATTGATACCGATATTTCGCTTTCATTTTATCCCGGTATAAAAAAAAAAACTATTTTAATCGGTTTTTACCGATGGCTATTATTGGAATTCTAGCTATATATATACACTATCGCCGTCAGTCAAACAGGTGGATAACCAGTTATGAAAAACGCAAGTTAATCAGTGCAACCATTGTTTATAGTTCCTTGTTTGTTCGCTAACGAAAACAGGCGAATTTACACTGATTGTATCAGCGGTTACTTAAAGAGCCATCACCGCCAAACTGGTTTGCAGCCACTTTGAATAAGTAGAAAGGCTGTAACGTTGATCGTTTGCATTTTATTGCATGTCATGCACAGAATGTGATATTATAATTCACAGCTGTTGGTCCAATGACGAACACACAAACATCAATGTTAATTATAATTAAACTTTAATGTTAACATCAAACCAAGATTAACACGATTGCTATACAACAATTAAACAATGATCACACTTATATAATATGGTCACACCCATTACCTATAGGTAGGTATTAGGTGTAATGTCTAGTAGGCAATGAAGGATATAGTTATATCTGTGATGGCTCTTACCGAATTCTTTTGCCTCAACTACTTCTATAAAAATATTAACACATTTGAATCTATTAAGAAAACTCTTTACCTATAAATCTGTTAGGACATATTCGATTTCCTTAAGGTATGTGACTATTTAATAAAGATATTTGATTGAATGACTATTCAGTAACAAATGTATTGTATGGTAATATATGTATTTAGAAGAAACACTTCAATTCTGTAAGGATAAAGATATTTTACGCTAGATGACATCTGCCTATCCCCGTACGGGACCCGCAATGATGATACAGTAATAATAATCACTAATCCATCATAGTAGTCCAATTCTAAGGTCTATTCTAGGTCTAGCTAGATTTAATGATAGATATAATTAAATAAGTGTCGTTACGTCACGAGGTAGAAACACTGTCGGCCGAGAAAATGGTATCACGGCTGTGGCATAATAGTGCAGTGTCGCGATTTCATAAATTTTAATGGTCTCAGTACTCTCACATTAGCGATTTTGCTTAAGCAACCGATAAAATGTATACGGAATGTGGGAATGTGATGCACTATAAGCGAAACTGCGACGCAGATATGAAATATTGACAAAAAAAATATGCTGTTAAACTTACCATTAAGGTGTAAATATAACTAATACGTTCCAAATTAAATAAAATAAAAAATATTTAACAAAACGTACATTATGCCTGTAATCTCTGAAAAAATAAGCACAGAAACTGAAATGAATCTGAAAAATATTGTCACATTTTATCTATTTTAAATCTATTTGTAGTTAAAGAAACATGTATATCCGTTTGTTTGTTCACCCATCATTTAAAAAGTAATAGAAATTCCGAATTCTGAATTCCATAAAAAGTGAGTAGTGATGTCATAATCAAAATTAATACGTAACAATGTATCTAAGACGCCTTTTCCAAGATCACTAGCGAAGCAACGGGCGCTTCATAAAATATTTAAATATGTGCAAACTTAATAACATTAAAAAAATAATACATGCATACGTTTTATTGCTCAAAATTAGCGAGATTCCTTATATATTATTGCATGTTACAGACAGAGTACAGGCTGGAGGTGGACACAAGACTAGACGAAGCAATAAAGCATTAGTTACTTGCTCAACGTTATTCCGCGTTCGAGAATAATCTCCGCGCCAGCGGCACGTTGGCCCGGGGTACGGAAAAAGTGGTGGTTCGTAACTACTTACGCTTTGGGTAGGAAAATTCACGTGTCATAATATAATCCATCCCTAACCCGTGTGCCCAAGGTTGGAATTTTGACTCACACAGGCTGACGATGATGACAATGTTTTATGTAAATGAGCTACGACGCACACGAACTAAGCAATTAATGGACTTCAAATAATTTAAAACATAAGCTAGAAAATTATTAACAATATTTCAAACCGGAAATGATATGCATGATGCGAAGCCTATAATTTTAAACACAAAGATAGGGCATGAAAAGTCAAAAACCTTCAGTCATATTATAACAATGTGCCCCAATGTAATCAGAAAAAAATCAGAAGTCAGAAGTCCCAATCTGGTCAGGCAAAAAGGTCTGTATCATCTTAAATTTTCAGTTTGTATGGATAAAATGTGTCCGAATTTTGATATTGTGATTCGGAATACGCACAGCGCCATCTGTGATTTGACCGCGAAATTTTTTATTCGATTTTTATCACATAACATACTTAATAGCCACTAAAAATAATATTACAAAAGCCATTAAAATTCTTGAGATAAAAGGAAGGCAGAAATTATGATAACGGATGTTGTACTTATTAGGTGTTTCTTTAAAACTCGTATTAATTACTTAAAAATGCTTTTCAACTACTTGAAAATATGGAATTTGGCTAAATTTCCGTTCACTGATCCTATTGGAGATAAAAAGATACAATTTCGTGTAATTGTTAATATTCAAGTACACAACGTGATGTTACCTCAATAAACTTGTTAGCTGGCTAGCTTTTAACAAATTTATCTCTTTAAAAAACTTGGAAAAGCCCCAGAGATGATAAGCAGTATAGAGAAAGTACCCTTAAGTAGAAGTGAAGTCTAATAGAAGGAGCTTTGTTTCGAATCATAGATAAAATCCACAAATAATACATAATTTTCGCAATGTAATGCATATATATTTTTGAAAATGCCGATGAGGTCCTACTTCTACAATATGATACAATATTTTTGTCACTAAACCTATTTTTAGAAGGTCAAAACCAAGACGAAAGTTCTAAAGAACACGATCAAGTACATTGTATTAGTATTGTATTCATCGTATAACATAAATAAAACGTAACATCACACCTGTAATTTCCGAAGGGGTAGGCAGATGAGTGCACTACAATCCAACGTTACACCAGTAAAAGTTACGTCACATCATGAACAGGGGTATTGAATTATTTAAATTAATTAAAGGCTACAGTAAAGTAAAATAAAACTGATGGATGTTTGCTTAGATTTTCTTATACATACATACTGTATCTAAACGCCAAATTTCGTACGGGATAGGTAGAGAGCACAGAATGCCAAATATTTCCATCATGTCAGACCTGCCATGCTTGTTCCACATTCATCAGTCTCTTCATACATTCAAGCTAGTTTCGAAAACTTCTAACTCCCCCATCAGTCTGGGTATTGCTGTTACAACGTAACATATATGAATATGTTTAATATATATGAATATACATTAATTTTCGCAAAATCTTGTATATGTTTTGAGTAATAAAGGAACTTAATAGTGGAAACCGATAGCATTAATTCGCCGTTTATGGTAAGTGGGTCACAAAGCTACGTATTTGCATTATTAAAATTCTAAGCGCACTCCGCTTCCGCGCTGAAACAAGATCATTGCTGTTATATTCTGCTGATGCACGTAAACTTAATAGCTATGTTACAATAGAAAATGTAAATTCATATTCTTAAGAAACGCAGAATCGCGCTCATCAAGGCAGGATTATGTCCTATCTGATTATGCTAATGACGATCTGAGGAGGTTGCGTCTACGCGCAAAAATATTCAAGTTTGCTTAAATTTCAGTAGCAATACAAATGGAACGCTTTGATAACCATAGCTTATTCATTTTCCAAGCTTAAAATTTGAATATAGCATCACGCCTGTAATCCCCGAATAGGTAGGCAGAGAACTGTAGTACACTCCCACGTGTCACCAGTTACGTTTACGTGCCACTATGAAATAGGTGTAAGGTCTATTGATATTTTCAAGTTAGAAAATTTCAATTGTATCCAACCCGGAGATCGAAACCAGGACCTCTCGAATAATTGCGCTCTCAACCACTGATACAACAAGCAGTCAAAATTTGTAAAGCAAAAAGCATGTAAAACATTTACCTATGAGATTAAAGTTATCCATAACATACTATTACAAACAATACTGAAAGAAGATGAAAAAAAGTAATGATAGACGAGACGAAATTCTCCGAACTCCGCTTGCGTGTGTAAAGATAAAAAACGTAGAAAAAGCAAATCAGGTGACAGAATATATGGCGCTCGTTTCTCTCTGCCTAACCAGTACAATCCCTGGCGTAGCGACACAGTAATGAGGCTTAGATGTAACTC
The DNA here is from genome assembly GCA_018245735.1 of Microceris miodesmiata. Taxonomy (NCBI): domain Eukaryota; kingdom Metazoa; phylum Arthropoda; class Insecta; order Lepidoptera; family Hesperiidae; genus Microceris; species Microceris miodesmiata. The sequence goes on along the minus strand of DWEC01003693.1, from coordinate 5,050 downwards.
ATAAATGAACAGTTTTTTATCTAAGAACAGACTCGATTTACGCAACTAGCGGGTAGAGTTTCCTTTTGTTGTCGTATAAATTAAATTAAAATAATGTGTGTTTGTTACATAATACAATAATGCAATTCAAAAGTAGTCAGTGCGGCTGAAATGAGAACGGAATACGGTAATAATCGTATACAGCGACCACTTTTATCGGCTTGATTTTGAAACGTAACGCCGACGAACGTTGAGTCAAATCCGTCAATATTCAAACGAGTCAAATTCAACATTAATAAAAACATTCATATAACTATTAGTGCGCTCCGATCCCAACGCGCTTGCCCAGCGCGAGGATTGTGGGCGACAACGCTCCGCGGACGCTTATGCCCAGCACTGGACTTCGACAAGCTGATGATGTCGATATATGTACTCGTATATCTATTTAATAACTATAATATTGTAAAGACTTTATATATTCACTAAGATATTTCTTCCGACGAACTAGACAACTTAAAAAGAGATCTGTTTATTTATGGGATATTTTTTTAAATATTCATTTTGTAGAACGAACTGTACCAAATCTAGTGCAGTAACAGCCATAATAACACAAAATAACATTACAATAAAAAATGACAATAAAATTGAAGCCTGATTTATATTTTTTTTTAATTTTTCAAATCAAACTCTAACAAGGCCAGATTTTATTGCTAATTACGAATCACATTAAATAGTATTTCAATTAAAATACCAAATTAATTAAACCAAACTTGAATTAATTGTCTCTTATTTAAATATATTTTATTCAAAATAAAGAGAAACTATTATTATTACGTAAATTGGAAAGAGATGTGTCTTCGACATTGTAACACTGTGCTTGTGTATGTGAATATTTTAATTCAAAGATATATATTTTTTGATATTTTCTTATATTCTTTGTTCAATCCATCATTTACATTGACCTATTTATCATTTCATGAAAGAAGATTTATGTAACAACGATATAACAGGAGAAATAAAAAAACAATATATGGGCATGACATAAGATTACGCAAACTTAATAAACAGTATCAAAGTTCGAGCTGTATATTTCGCATACAAAAAGAGAGTCCACCTATAATAATGGCTACTAATAATAAATAATAATAATAATAAATAATAATAAATCTTTATTGTGTCTATAAAAGTACAAAATCACTTAAACACTTAGAGACGTCCTATTAAGCATAGATTTAACTATGCTTGTGGCAGGCAGCCCCACTCTTCCATAAACAAATGAATTTATAGACCAAAATACAAAAGTAATTAAAGAAGTAAAAATTAAAAATTAATGTAACAAATATTATGGGTTTTGTGAGTGTGTATGTATGTGTGTGTGTAATGTACGTGTGTGTAATGTGTGTGTGTAATGTGTGTGTGTAATGTACGTGTGTGTAATGTGTGTGTGTAATGTCTGTGTGTAATGCGTGTGTGTAATGTGTGCGTGTGTAATGTGTGTGTTAGTGTGTAATGTGCGTGTGTAATGTATTTATATATTACTTGTCTCAAGAATATTTTCAGTGTCAATGTAATTTAATGGTGTTAGCCAATCAGTTACTGTTTTCTTACATTCATTCCACTTTAGCTTATAAATTCCTAATGTATGACTAACCTTGTTGTAAATATATGAAATGAATGAAAATACTTATATGAAAAAATATGAAATGAAATATAACACTTTTCTACTTTTGTCACTAACGGAAAATTTTATGAATGATTTCATTATATCTCTCCAAAATGTTCATAAATGAATCTTCTTAAATTAAAATGTTATTGTTTTAATTATTCTTTGTAACGTTCAGCATTTTAGTATGCGATGCAGATAATACCTTGTTCCTTATAAGTAGCTATATATATTTAGTATTTGATAACGTAGCATTTTAAAGAAATTTGCTAATAATCATTTACATATTTATAGAGGAAAGCACAATTACAAGCCGGAAGGTGAAACAAATGTTATTATATCGTCACATGAGGTATCTAGGGGATAGTACCAATTCCCAAATAAAACTACTTTACACAATTGACGTGCTTCTTCAATATTAAACATATACTTCACACACGCACGTCGGTTTCGACGACTTTTGATTGCGTGTAATTATAGTATAGTATGTAAGTGTGTAGTATGTAATATTACATGTAACGATATAGGTAGCAAAGAGTATAGCAGCGAGATAACTCTATCATAAGTGCTTAACTCGTTGAAGTTAACCAAGAACTGCAGCCAGCCACTTAAGCACGTTTGCAGCACAGTAACGTTGATTGGCCCGTTTCTAGTGGTTGTGATCGCTCGGGTGTAGCGGTCCATCGACCGGCTGATGATACGGGATATTAAACCATTACATAAAGTTGACTTAATTGTGCGCCACTAAAATATTCCTGCCAATTAACTGGCCCGTTATTGCAGTGGTTAGTGTGTTTGATTGTTGCGCCGGTTCGTGGATTTGGTTCCCATCCAGAATAAATATTTGTTTTGTATGTGTATAAGTAAATATTTGTGTATATTTATTTTATATATTTATATAGATATTTGATTTGATTGTATTTGAAGAATACTTCGCTACGCTGTACCATATTAATAAATATTCGCGCAACGGTAATTCATAAACGCAACGAAACCCTTCGACAAGTTTTAAAGCCCTGCTGATGACAAACGGGACTAATTGCTTGCCCTACCCTTTGAAGCGGCTTGTTAAATTTGCCACTAACAGTAACAAGTAAGGGCCCATCGCGCCCAGCGTCGCCCAACTTACATTATCCTTCGCCCTTTATCCCTGCCCCGACACCATAAATGTTTTAGCATCTTGTTTTATCTAAAATGGAGAATTACTCCTTTAAGAAACGAGGTCAACGGAGCTCAGGACGCGGGACGTTATGTCATATTATGGACAAATAACCCTTGACCTGTTTTTTATATCTCCTATATTAATATATCTAATGTAGACATTCCTATAGTACTGAAATTAGATTCATGTGTGCCTGATATAACAATAAAAGTATGTTTTCAATATGTGGGTATATTGAAAACGTTTGTGATAGATGAATGTGGAAGGCGCACGGCAGACATGCAAGGATTAGGATATTTTGCACTTATTTATCTCTGCCTACCGCGTAAGGGACTTGACGTAAAGATATGTATGTATGTAAGGGATTGATTGAAATACATTACAGATATTTTTTTAACTTTTATCCTCGATTTACTTGACGCCGAAAATATTGCAAATGAATGGTTGACATACTACATGCATAAAAATACATTCTTACATATGTATTTTTTGCACCCAGACACAAAACAAATACTTATTCTTGTTACACAAATATATGCCCCGAGAAGAAAGTGAACCCATGACCTCAGTAGAGTCAGGTTAACTATACACTGAATCAAAGGACTAGTCAACGGATACAAATTATGCGAACGATATAACGCTTTGTATTTTAAAATCTTACCGAGTCTAAACAATGCAGTGAACAGAGCGCCTGCGAAGAACATATATCTGCTATTCATGCGGAAGAACTGGCCAGAAACACCTAGTAGGAGTCGCGCAGCCATATCTGTAGCGCCGCCCGTTGCTATTATGTTGGCTATTTCTGTCTGAAAATAAAACATGTGTAGAATTATTTTATTTGCAACATAATGTTACTTTAAAGTTAAATTAAATTATTACAAAAAGTAAGTTTGTGCCGAGTCTAAAAATAAAAAGAATTCAAAACATTATTTGAATTCATACTCTTATTAACGCTACATTTTGGAAGACTGATTGAATATTTGCTTTTTAATTTAAATAACAATGTGTTCACGCGCTCCTTCCGTTTTGTTCTCTGGCGGTTCCACGTTATATGGCTGTCTTTTGTTTTGTAAAATTTAATAACCTACGCACATCTGTCAAATATTCTTAACGAAATATTATATTTTATTATTAACGTAACATTACGCCTGTAATCCTCGCAAGCAGAAGAGTGTAGTACACTGCCACGTTTCACCTGTTACATTTACGTCCCACCATGGAATAGGTGGCGAGCCTATTGCCATATAGGCGCTTCCCTGGCATCATAGGCGTGCTCCTAGGACACATCTGCGTTTCCCATCAGGCGAGATTGCTGCCAAACGTTAGCCCATCATATAATAAAAAAAAATATCAAATCCATACTTCAAGCTTTTACTACAAATTTCTCTTAGAAAATCTAAGTAAGAATTATGCAATAGAGCCCCGGGAATCGAATCCCGAACCTCTCAATCGCCAGTTGCGCTTGCTGCCATTCGACCACAGAGACAGTCTTTTACGAGAGCTGTTAAACGTACATAATTTATTGTTATGCAAGGAAATGTTTTTATCTACGTTTTAATCTTAAATTATAATAACAAACATCGTAAAGTATAATAGAATATTGAATACTGCTGAATTCATTACATATTGATGTGAAGAAGCAATATGTATTAATGTGCGATGAAAGACGACAAACAAACCATAAATGTCACATATTTTCAGCAGCTAATTGTTAATTTATGCGTAGAGAAATAACACATCATTAAAACTATCTATATTATTGAGATATCAATTTATGCAGACCACAATATAAGTCTGGGTCAGTTTGTGAAATGCGACGGTTTTATCATAACAGCGGAAAGTTTTATAAAAACAGGAATCGGAGTAGTGGGTGCGTGTGAAAGGATAAAATTTTCCAACGAACTACAAACTTACATAGACAACACTGATTTGTCTATGGTGTCCAAGTTTTGAACGAGTTTTCTGTTTATCTACAACCTCTTATTGCAGAATATTGAGATTGCATCTTATTTCAAATAAGACATCTTAACGGAGTTCTGCCCAATTAAAATAATCGTTGCATGTCATATACTTCGAATAATGTTATAAAAATGTATCTACAGGGAATAAGTACGGGCCGTATTATTGGAATTTGTGTTAATGCAAACGCAATATTTTTATTATCATCGTCATCATCATCAGCCTATCTCAGTCCACTGCTGGACATATGCCTCCCCCAATGAGCGCCATCACGCCCTGTCCTCGGC
>DWEC01003692.1:0-10401 GCA_018245735.1 Microceris miodesmiata | reverse complement strand
GTTGGTCGAGTGGTTGCAAGCGCGACTGCCGATCTGGAGGTCCTGGGTTCCAATCTCGGGTCGGGTACTATTGGATTTTTCTAATTGAGGATTTATATAATAGTAATGACTCGAAGTCTGGATCTGTGCCCGGTGTGTACCAATAGACTCACCACCTATTCCACGGGACTTACACGTAACTGGTGAAACGTGAAAGTGTACTACATTCCTCTGCCTACTCCTTCGGAGATTACAGGAGTGATGTTACGATTATAATTGTGTAATTACTCTGTTGCTAATCTCTTGTAATTGAAATGAAAGGTGCCATTGTTCTATTATATTACATATCCGTAATTATATATTTAATCTTTTTAATTGTACTAAATTATGTTATAACATTTTTGATGTAATTCTAGAATGTACCTACTAGATCTAAAAAAGATAAATGTATGTCAGTAGGTTTGTGTTCTTCCTTAATAATGATCTCATAACTTATTTACAGTCTGAATTGAATAACTTTGTATCATAACAGAAAAATATTATTTTCACTGCCTCGTTGTACAAGTGGATGCAAACGCGACTGCTAATTATGGCGTCCTGAGTTCGAATCCCGCCTCGAATACTATTTATAATGTTTTAAATTCTGTTTTAACAACTGTAACATCAAAAGTATAATTAATATTAATTAACATTACTAATTAACAATAAAAATATTAAAAATCAATTCATTCCTGATCCTACTTAAAGACGTAAACAACTCTTTCTCTAATAACTCCTCAATTCCATTTATACATTTATATCTCGTTCATTAAAATAGAGGTAAAGATGAACTATATAACCCAAATTAAAACTCCGATATCATTCATTCACTGCGGCACATATTCAAACCGGTTTTTATTTGATCGCCATTGTTCGGTGACCCACTAAACTTTGTTGTTATAATATGTCGTACCGCACTCGGTGAGCGATAAGCGATGGTATGCGTATCTTAGGACATCACACACGGCCATCTGATCCCAAATTAAGCAGCGCTGCTACATTGTGGTAGCTAAATAGTTGACAAACTAAATATGTACATACTTATGTTGATGCTTTTTTAACACTCATACACTGAACAAACGAACAAACACTTCTTTTATCACACAAATATTTGTTATGGCTGGGAATCGAACCCACGTTTACCCAGTCAAGTTCACAGACCACTGGACCAACAGACCAACAATGATTGATAGCATATCAGCTTAGTGGTTAGTAACGGCAGAGCTGGTGCGTACGTTCGGTTTCCGACCAGGACAGATATTGTTGTGATGAGCATTATTTCAGCAAATATTTATGCTAAGCCACATTTGCTAACTTTAAAATCTTGAATGTCGTAGATTCATTAGCAAGAACCAGTTGTAGTTAAACAGTAGTTAAACCGTAGTCGCTAAATATTCTTCCTGTTATATTCTAAACTATCCAATACCAAGACCTGAACATTGGAGTGTAGTGTAATTTAGCTACTGAAATATTGGAGATGTTCTAAGGAACTCAGGAATAAAAGAACTAATCAAGGTTAAAACCAAAGGAATCATGAAAAATTTTCAGTTCAAAAAATCTTTCTCTAAAAGAAAAAATTAGATTCCTTCAAGTTCTATCAAAAAATGCAGACTTTATTGCGTACCTCGCAAATCTTTCATAGTCAGACAACTATCACTGAACCTAATGGATATTTAATGTTTTATTGATAAATTTAATATCACCACCAATAACGTACGCGGTGTCCATTTTCTGACATATAATATTTTAATGTGATCCAAATCAATAATGCAGAACTTCTTTTATTAATTTCAACAACAAAAAAAATAAAATGACTAGTTTCTGTCAAAATGAATATATTTTCTGTAACTGCCACTTTTATATTCTCGATGATGTATTTTCATCTTTATGTCATTATTGGATTTGTGCCCGCTGTATAGCAATATGTTGGGCTAGTCACCTACTCCATAGTGTGACGTAATCAATAACCAATGGCAACGACCAGATATCTGCACATTTTTTTTTATTTATGTGTTATAATAATAATAATCGACCCATTATAATTCCACTGTTAGAATATGGGTCTTGTCTTGTATTGAAAGGGTTGAGGACATAGTCTGCCACGCTGACCAAGTGCGGGTTGGCAGACTTCACACTTATTTATGTGTTACATTCTTTTATATACAGAAAATATTAAATAAAATGAATATAGAGAATATGAAGCATCCGAATGGTGTCTGTATAATGAGAGCAGTAGAAAAGTACCCTTAAAAAAGGGAGGAAAATTAAAAGATAAAAAAGGGTGGAACATCCAATTACGCCCCGCCGAAAATTACCCCAGTCTTGCAGTCTTTGACAAAATGTTATTCACTGAATATATATTTTTTGGAAAACAAGAAATGCTGGAAACAAATTCACTTTGAGGTGCTGCTTCAAGTTTATTTGTTATATATTCTTAAATTATTTATATTAATGTAGACGAGGCGAAGTTTCGAGCAGAAACCGATAGAAATCTTTTGTTTGCCCAAAGTATAGTTGTATATGTGTAAAACAAAGTATAGTTGTGTATGTATTTACATATGTTAAAATAACATTATAAATTGATAATAAGACTTCGCATGCAGTCATTAAAAAGCTATTAGTTTTGTATTACAACTGACACTTCAATTTTATTTATATGTATAGATGTATAGATGATCTAAAAATACATTTTTTATGAAATAACGATAATAGACCGCTATGCCTTTGTTATTAACTCCTCAAATATAATTACCGTACTTCCTTTGAGTTTTCCCTCAAAGCGAAGGGGCTGTTTTTGTAAAAATATCCAAGCTCTTAATTACAGGATGCTCATTGACTTTATTAACGTTTAATGAAGTTTCTAATAACGCAACGGATAGACAGAACAGACAGCCAGGCTCCGCTGTATACTGCTGAATAATTTATAAGTTCATTTTAAACTACTTGGGCGCCGAAATAAAGTGACACACAAGAATTGCTTTTAGCGTCCGCCATGACACATTTTTAGGAACTTTACATGACGAATCGATTGTTTACGACTATGAAACGTTACATCTCTAAATGTCTATTACAAATATCTTGACAACTTCTCACATATTGGCATCTGATCCCAGAATAGGTGTGAAGAGAACCTGTGTTACTGTAAGCTGAGGGTCCATCGGGTGGGACGCAGCGAAACGTTACAATATGGTAAAAAACTAGATCGACACCTTTAGGGTGACACTTTAATTCAATTGCAATTCACAAGTCAATATATAATAATTATATCGTATTAAACATGATGTGCTGATAAATAATATATCAAAAACATAAAAAAAATAGAAACTTCTTAATTAAAAGATTTACGATTTAAATAAAAGACAATTAAACAAAATAGGAATGGAAGTTAAAAAGAAAAAAAAATTATTACATAAAACTACCTATTTTTTTCATTTTTTATACATCAAGAAGATGCGTTCCGCTGTAGCGAAAAAATTTCAAAGAAATGTCAGTGTGCGAACAAATAACCCACCCTTTGCCCATAACCGATATTTTCCCAGTTATCCGCTATCAAAGGGCCGATTTAGCAGTCCATCCCTTCGAACGATCGCAGTTATTAGTCTAACACAAATAGATTGCTCCACGATAGCAATTTATTGGCCACTAGTGTCACTGCGCTTTTATACTTCGCCCCTCGGGACGCCTATTTTTTACCTAGTAATATTGTTAGAATCTTCACAGGATAACTGACGTCCAGAATATTCCATGGGTAGCAAATTAATGTGTATTCTTGTAAAAGGATTTAGTCTAAAATATGATCCACTTATCGTTACAGTGTGAATTAAAGATGTATAGGTGAATTCATAATAAGATACTAATATTTTTTTTTTACTTTATATGCTAGTGTTTGGCCGCGATTCCGCCGGACGGTAAGCGCGGAGGCGTCTTAAGATGGAGCACGCATGTCTAGAAAGAGCCTGTTCACAGATTATATGTGTCCGTAGCACAGACGTCAGCAGTGTTCCACTCCTTGGCCGTCTGGATAAGAAATGTGGAACCAAGCTGTTTCGTTAAAAAACTGAAATTTAAAAAAATATAAATTATTTTAATTATATTAATACTCAACAGCACTTAGCGGTTATAAACAATTTTATAATAATAATTTTAAACAACGATTTTATTATAATGAGTATTTTAAAATTAAAGGCAGTCTTGTTACATTTATTGCGAGTATTTAATAAATAGATAAAACAAGTAATTGGTGTTTTGGTTCTGTGAACCCTTTACGTATCTACTGCCTTACAGCATGTCTGGTTTTTCTGCGTACAACGACTATATTCCAATATGTACGAGGTCCTTCTTCATGATGTCTTGTTCATCGTTGCGAGGTAGCGGCGGAGAACTCACAAAAGTATTAACAGTGAAATGAATGAATTCATTTCATTGGAAAATACGAGTATGTACAATTGCTAATATCATCGGCATATTCTATCGCTCCATACTTGGAACCGGATTCCTCATGGTCTGATAAAGGGTTATGGTCATTATCTGCCATTCACGATAAGACGTAATCATCAAATTAATTTACAGTCATGGTTTTTTGAAATAGAAGGCATGGTGATATTCCTTTTGGCAACATTAAGAAAATCATATCCGTAAGAAACGATATTTTCCAATTGTGCTCGTACAATTGGGCACAATGAAATAATCATAATACAATCACTATAGGCACAGTTCCAAGAGAACTGGGTAATTTTTTACCGGAATACGTTAACCGGATAAGTTAAATCCGGAAATTTGTGGGTATGCTTCGGAATCAATCACGCTTTAAGGCTTAAGCGGCCGCTTTTAATCGTACGCGTTTTATATTTATAAATAGTTTCCATACAAAACGGGTTTGCGTATCGGCTGATTACGTAATGGGATTATGAATCAATGTGGGCAATAAGCCGATTAATGTATCAATGTTGCCAGAATAGACAGTGTGATTAATGCATTTAATGCTAAAAATGTATTGATGATAACATTGATAAAAACACACACAAATATTTACGTATAACAGCTATTTTCTGCGATTTTATCGGCGTTTAATTTAAAAGAAATCATAGATAAATGATTTACAGTACAGCATAGACAATATTTTTTCCTGTGGTATTAATTTACAATGGTTGTCTTCGCTTCACGTCGTTCTATAGACATAGAAGGAGCAATATTGAATTATTTTAATTAAGTTATCTTCTAATTTATGCGTCCAAGTAACGTAGTAACATATCAAAGGCCACAATACTAAAGAAGCCTGTACAATTTTGGACAAAGTATTGCTAGTGTCAAATTGAATAATTAATAAAACACAAAAAATATATAAACATATATTAATATATTTTATAAATATACAATATATTAATTAATAATAGGCAAGGCAATAAACCTTGTAAAAACAACTTTAACCCAACGCAAACGTTTCCCGCCCTTTTATAATTTTTTTTTTATTTTTTTTTTCTTGCAACTACATCTTAAACATAACATTGAATAAGTCGTTATAGATTTAGGAGCTGATTGCCATTTTACTATTGCCATGTCCGCTGGTACAGAAGTACAAGGTTCGATTTCTAGCTGAGCAGACAGAGTAATAAATTGAGGCATCTAATCTGGCCCTAAGTTATCGTGACGTCATGACACAGGGTATCTTACTACGGATCTACGAGGGTGAAGAGGTATTGTTCACTAGTCGTTCACGCCGACTTGGGAGCTCAGGTAATAATAATATCACGGCTGTATCTCCCCGAAGGGGCAGGCAGAAGAGTGTAGCACTTTGCTTTTCACCAATTATGACCACTACATTTCATGGCACGGGTGTGAGAGAGAGTAAAAATAATAGATAATAGTATCTGGGTTTCTAGGCGAGCTGGCAGTTGTATAGAACTGTATAGTATAATATATTAAAACATTAAAATATTATGATTCTATACTAATAGTACCTTTCATAGAACAAACCTTTTGTGTGTTCCTGTTTCAGGTTAGGAGCAGATACCTTCGGGAGGTAGTGACCTTTTGTGAATAGTTCCTGCTAATTTACTCTTTTTGTGCAAAAACCCAACAGCAACCATTAAATGTAACATTCATTTTCAGAACAATTTTACAAGTAGTTGGTCTACTACAGTCTCGAAAATTCTAGAACTTTTCTGTTATTTTATTTACTCATTTACTCATTCTAATAGAACACCTGTTTGAAAATCGAAGAATAACACGATGTGACGATGATAATGATGATGATGATGATGAAATAAATAGATTTGAACGTACACAACATTGCAGAGATAGATTTAAATAAAGGTTAGTAAGTTATAAGGTGATCTAGGTTTTATAATAGCCTAGCTCAGACTAAGGGGATCTAGCGAAAGAGAGGTAAATTTAGCGATTAGGAAGATAATGGGTATTACCCGCGCCGGTGATTTATCTTGATTCTACCCTATATACAGGGTGAGTGGATGCTGCGGTAAGAAAAGTTTAAATTTTTTATTAACTAGAAACATAGTCACATATATATATATGGAATATTCTAGTAGTTAAAAAACGTGACATCACGGCTGTAATTTTCGAAGAGGTAGACATACTTATGTGGAATATTCTGGTTTTTAAAAAACGTAGCGTCACGCCAGTAAGCCCCAAAGAGGTAGGCAGAGAAGTGTAGTGCACTCTTACGTTTTACTAGATACGTTTATGTCCAACTTTGAAATAGGTGATGAGTCCAAAAGTATCCAATAGTAACCGATCCGGGGATCGAAACCAGGACCTCACTTGACTAATTAGGCTGTCGGAGAAGGTATATTATATATAGATGTATCATACTTGCTAGATTTGCTTAAAAGCGTAATTGAAGCGAAGGTAATATAGAAACAGAGGGTAAGTTCTGCGATTAGGATGGTAATGAGTTTCAGTCGCGCGGCTTATTTATTTCAACCCTTTGTGTTAGGGGTATCAGAGATCAGAGATTTAGTAACATAACACCCTGATGTAAGTACATCATATATTATTTTTAATGTTATATTTATACAGGTATTGTAAACATCATTACGTCTATATTTCCCCGAAGTTTTAGGCAGAATATTTTAGTAGGTATTAACTCTTTTCAGCTGTTATATTACGCTTTCCTTTCATGAAATAATAGATTAATGTTTAAAATAAAGCTTCCTTCTTCCCATAGGGGTAAACAGAGACTAATAATAATTACGACTATATTTCTTTGAAAAATAACGCATTGATTTATAATTATTATGTATTAACTTAATATAAACTTAATGAAGACTTGTATATAGAATTATTGGAATAATAAAGTTCAAAAAAAAAAAACGCTTTTAAAACATAATTGTAACAATACTGAATTATTTTTTTCCATTCTCCTAAATTTATATAAATGTAGCATATTTTTCATAATCTATTAACAGTAGAAATATGTAATATTTGACATCCAAGTGTCAGTTGATGTGTTTTGTTTTTGATTGCGATATATTTGAAAACTTACATTAAAATAATTACATCACTAATGTAGTGTGGCGTGTAATAAAGCCGGGGTGAAGTTAAAAACTAGTTTTTGCTACACTCGACCCCAGCGAGACATGTCTGAGTAGGAATTAATATAACTTTACGAAACATTACTATTTGTTTTCATCCTCAGTTCTAAAGCAATTAACGTGTGGAAATGTAGGCTGCTCTCGCCATTATGATATCATTCAGTGTACGGACTTCCAAGGATTTTAGTTCGGAACAATTTGTTTGTTGTACGACTACGGTTGAGTAAACGAGTTAATCGTTCTACCAGAGAATGCTGTTGGAGTTTCATTTTAAAGGATTGTTATTGTTATATCATCATTATAATTTCGTTACGGGATTGGCAGAAAGCACCGAGTGTAATATACGAGTATCTTTCTCTGTCTTTACAGACTGGATGTGTTTTTTACATTCTTCACTCTCGTTAAACACGCAGGTCGATTGCGAAGGCTTCTGATTTGCCGGTCAGCCACTATCTGGCCTATTTGGTTCCTTCAAAGAAACAAATAACCAATTGTTAACAATCTTTTAATAGTCATAAAGCAATTCCGACCAAAACAGTTAGAGATAAAAATAATAAAATTCTATTATATATTTTTTAATATAACATTCGAAATTCAAATAGATACGTATAGTGACCCAGAATGGAATAACCGTCTCTTGAATATTATAAAAAGTAATACAGTAATTCCAACCAAAAATGGATTGAGAAAAAAAAAATAATAAACTATATATTTTTAAATATAGCATTCGAAATTCAAACAAATACGAGTGGCCAGGAGTGAAATACGTTCTCTTGAAATGAAAAATAAAAATCGTCATGAAGGTTTACGCGCGAACCGGAAATGCTGTCCATTTTTAACGTCCACGCTTCGTACGAACGATAAATTCGAAATTGGAATCATTAACGGATAAAACGTCGCATGTTCGCATCAGGACCGCGCCAGTGTGCTTTTAAAATATGAGTCCGGTACGACGTCAGCGTATTCGGTTGATATTAACACCGTCAATGCGAAAATAACTCGAAATGCTATAACTCTAATATTGGCTTTATTAGAATATTGTTTTGTGACACGGTTAAAATTATAATTATACTTGTAATTGCAAGCGTTGCAGGCTGATGGTATGATATAATATGTACGAGTATACACATTAAACAATTAATGATTTTGTTTTTTAATATGAATATTTCTCGGACACCATAAAATAATACTTTCTGTTTTAAATATTTTTTTTCATCAATCCCAACAAAAGTAAGGGATGATAAATTATATGGACTGTCTTGCTAGTCGACTGGTTGCGAGCACGAGCGCTGATCCACTGATCTTGGGTTCCTATTAGACCCCGCTAACTTAAATTGTCTCGTAGAAATTTCTCGTAGAAAGATCTGTGCCCGGTGTATAGCAATAGGCTCACCACCTATTCCATGGGACGTAAAACATAACTGGTGAGACGTGAGAGTGAACTACACTCTTCCGCTCACCCTTGCAGGGATTACAGGCGTGATATTACGTTTACGTTACAGACAATAAAGTCATCATCATCAACATCATCAGCCTACTCTAGTCCACTGCTGGACATAGGCCTCTCTAATGGCACGCCACTGAGCTCGATCTTCAGCTCTTCCCATCCAACCACTGGCAGCCACTTTGCCTATATCCTCACTCCACCTAGCTGGGGGCCGTTCTAGACTACGTCTGCCAAGTCGCAGTCTCCACTATAAATAGTAGGTATATTTTAATTGTAACATACATAACGTCAGACTATATACAATGTACAAATGTACATACCTATACTGAGAATTTACTTAACATATCCATATACATAATATATTTTGTAAGGCTCACCGCACACTCGATATGTACATTTTCCCAACATATTGGGCAATATTGTGACAAGTCGTTATAAAACAATTAGTTATACAGACTATATATGTAGTTTATTCGTGTAAATGTCTAACATGTCAATGTTGACTTTGTAGATTGCATAAAATATTATTCTTGAATAGTAATAAATATAATATATCACGCCTTATCCCTCATGCTGTAAGCAGAGAGCACCGAGTGCCAGATATTCTGCACCGAATTCTTGCAAGCTGGACGTGCTTTTTACACATTCATCATTCTTTATATACGTACCTACTTATGCCAGTTTTATTTAATATTAAAAATGAATACCTCGTTGGTCAATTGTTTGCAAGTGGGACTACCGATCGAGAGGTCCTGGGTTTGTTTCCCAGATCGAGTGCTACAAGATTTTTCTGTCTTGCAATTTCTAGTAGTGGTTCAGAGTCTGGATCTGGATAATAACCTACCTGTTCCTTGGGACGCAAAACCTAACTGTTGAACCTTAGGAGTGAACTAAACTCCTCTGCGGAAATTACAAGCGTGATGTTACGTTAAAATTGTATTATGTTTATTTCAAGTCTAACGTGTGCGTCACCCCAAACCGAAACCGACGCTCGAGCGTTGCGTATTAATTGCATCAATCGTATAATTGGTTCGTAAAGGCGACCCCAACACGAACTGCGACCGCATTACCGTTTATTTAACACTTATAATGTATTACATGTTATTATATTATGTACCACTTTACTATTATGTAACCGATGTGATATGTGGATTCGATGTGGTATTAAGGGATTAAAGTACTGGTTTTTAATAAGACAATTTATTAACGATATTTTTACATGAAAATATTAGTATGTACATGTAATAAAATAAACTAGTGGCCCAGTAGCGATCGAAATTCGATCGTAAATCATAAATCAATCAGTTTTAGCGTTGTCTAGGTTCTAATGTCAGACTACGCTTATATAAATCTTTCCTCTATACTACTTACTGACAACAATTATTA
>DWEC01003691.1:0-10401 GCA_018245735.1 Microceris miodesmiata | reverse complement strand
TTATCAGCCTACTCCCGTCCACTGCTGGACATAGGCCTCTGCAATAGCACGCCACTGAGCTCGATCTTCAGCTCTTCAGTGATCAATTAGGGATTACTAATCCATAGCATTCAGTGAGCAATTGGATTATTGAAAACTGAATGTTGGTATTCTTGTAACATAAATACACCAAAAATGGCTGCATTGTTATTTCCAAAAATTATGCAAACCTTTTTGCACTAATAAGATAGTTCAATAAAATCTGTGATATTTGCAACTCAATTTTTTTTCTTAATATAAACGTGATCTTACGATTAAGAGATTAAGTTTTTGTAGCTTTAATATTAAATTTATCAGACGCAGTAGATTTATTAGTGTTATTTGGAGGTGAAAGTCAATTTCTGTCCCAAGATTAATACAGATAAATTCAATAATATATTGATAACTTAATTTGTCAGTAGCATTAAATGTGGATTTTCCCGTTACAGATTGACGACCCCATTCATGTGATATCGATACCTGATGAGGAGACAATGCAGCAGAAGCCGCCTGACTACGATACGGTGGCAGGCGCTCCGCCCACGTACGACGACGCCATTAAGCTAAACCCGGCGCGCCTGCTGCCCAACACCAGCACCGCACGACACGACCTGCCGGAGACCACCACGATCCCCGGCCAGCTAGACGACGACATCCCGCCGCCCCGCGCCATCCTCGCGCCTGTGCACCTTCCCCACTCGCACGCGCAGGTTCCCAAGACGCCGCCGCCACCCTACAGGCCAACGCACGCCATCAGATGAAAACTTAGCCAAGCAACTGTGTCATCATCAAACATATCGACTGTTTCGTATGTGATGTGACTTGTGAACTAATAAACGAGTTGAATATTTGTACACTCGCCGATAATCGCGGTTGAATATTTGCGGTATTATACGAGTACTATTGTACGTTCATTATGTCCTCACAGAAAACCGTTAATTGTATTGTGTAATTAGTAAGATGTCGATCTTAAGATGGATGAGTACTTATGTGATATTAAAAATGAAAAATACGTGTAGTTACTTAATACTTACCTGCTGTATATATTTAATGGTAAATAATGTTTGTATAATACATTAATTAGATGTTTAGATACTTCTATATATTGTTAAGTGGATAGAATCTTCCAAAAGTTTTCGAAATGTACTTAGTTAAAAATTACGAAGACTAGATTGAAGATTAACGAAACATTGTGACGATTTGAAAACTGAACTCAATATCCCCATATTGTTGTATTGGTTGTATTATAATGTATTTTTGTTTTCCAATGTACATATAACGAGTATGTCAGGTATAACAGAATTGTGCCATTCGCTCATTCATAATAATTTTATATAGTAATTACTTGCATTCGTTGACTTTTAAAAGCTAACATATTTGCTTATTAAACTGTAATTGTAGCATTTAAATAAAATGCCACAGAGGTGGAGATGGGAAAAAGTTAATATATTAAATTAGGACACCACTTGCACAACCGGAACATAACATAACATTGAGAACCGTCGGAGAAAACGACGCAATGGAAAAATATTCACGGACTTACGCTATTTACTTAGACGGCCACGTCGTTTTGTCGATATCATTAAACGTATTTATATGTATTGAATAGATGATGTTAATAGTACATAAATGTTCACTACATATCTATTCTAGTCTTGAAGTTAACGACTATAATAATATAATTTAACAAATATGTTAGTCACCAGCACGCTATCGATTGTATTTGTACAGGTTTATATTGCACAACTTGGAAAATGACACTCCACTACAGACACTTATCGTATACAAATAATGTTATTTGCTGTCAAATGTGCCGGTATACAGCATCGATATTATTTTCGATGTTATATCGATATCGATGGTTCTTTTCGATGGCATTATAAAACTTCGTGTTCAGTTATTATGAAGACTCAATTTTGCTGGTATATTTAATAAGAAATATTGTTATTAAACTGTTTCTAAATGTCAACATGTTATTAATGCAAATAAAATCAAGTTGCTTTGAATGATGTAAGTAAAAGTGAAGACGAAAAGTAACACCACATAGGAGACTAAAAACATCTGAATGTCTCAAGCGTTAACTGGTTTGTATTTTATTAGTACATTAACCTAAAAATAAATCACTGTTCTGGAAGAGAATACATACCAAAGCAAGAAAAGACGACGATAATAATAATTTATATGTAAATTTCATATCAATAGTTATGCCCCGGCTTGTGGACGATGTAAGCTGATATTGTCATCATTTTAAGATAAAGAATGTGTTCAAATTGTGTTAATACATGTTTTCAATAGTATTACTATTCATAAGCTACATATACAAATCATTTCGTTTTTCCTCCCCTTTTTTAAAATAAACCTTTTTATTTAATTTCTTTATATTTTGTTAGTAACATGAAATTGTTCAATTTTCATCTTGTTACCTATGACTGTGGTACGTACACTCATTAATTTCTGTCTTACAACTGTACTGTCAAGTCTTATCTCAAAATGGAAATATTATAGAAAACTTTGTACTGCTGTAGTTAAATATCTTTTTGTTTTATGGATGAGCTTATATCAAATTTAATGTGGGACCAAACCTAATGTTAGTTATTTTAAAAACGAACTTTGATTGGAATAAGTTTCGTGATGCAGACAGCGCGTGCCTGTAGAATCATTTAGGGACTTTACAATGCTGGAGTTGTGCATTTATTATTTGTACATTATACAACAGAAATCAATGTACATACAAAAATAAATGTTGTTGCGAAATTAGAATAATTGTTTTATTGTTGGCTAATTATAATTTCACTAACATTATCAACATAATCACCAGCATGATCATCAACCTCCCTTGACCTTTCACTGTTGAACGAGTCACCTCTGAGAGTGACAAGGATTAAGGCTATAATCTGTCACGCTGATTAATTACGGGTGGGCAGGCTGCATGCGCCTCAGACAACATTATGGAAAACAGCTATAAAGTCTGCAGATTTTTCAACGATAATTTGTAATTAATATTGAAAGGCAATTTTCCAGTCCGCTTTGTCCTTTTATTCATCCACTGCTGGAACACGGGCCCCTCTAATAATAAGGGGTTAAGGCCATAGGCTGCCAGATGTGGCCAAGTGCGGGCTCGTAGACTTTACACGCCTTAGAGAGTTTTTTAGGTTTCCTTTTGCAGGTTTCACGGTTAACAAGTGATATTTATTTTTAAGACGCACTTTTTGTAAAGAGGAGAGAGGCGCCTTTTAACCCAGGACCCTCGGAGTTAAAGGCTAAATTTTGAAATATAAGGCTATCACTGCTGTTTTTCATTCAAATATAATTCCATTAGGATATATTCTCCAATAAGATATAAAAATAGTCATTCATCAATGGTAATGCTATATCAAAAATGTTTTATAAACTTGTAAAGGAAAAATATTAGAGCCTTTGATCCCTTATTCTTTGACTAACAAGTATAATATTTGCGCGGAGCAGAAAGGTTCTAGATGAAACGCTAATGTTTATGTTTATTTCATGACATCCGGTAGGAGCAGCCTACAAAATATGTAATAACGTATAATTGTAAATAACATGACGCCCATTATTCTTAAAGAGGTAAACAGAGGAGTGTTGTACACTCCCACGTTTTACCAGTTATGTTCACGTCCCACCATGGAGTGGGGGGTGAGCGTATTACCATACACCGGGCACAATCCAGTCTCCGAGCCATTAGTAGAAATTTTAGATATACCTTCATGAAATCCGATAGTACCCGACCTTGGGCTCAAGCCTAGGACACCCACTCGACCAACGACACAGACAAATTATAGTAAATATTTTGCAAATATGCTTAGAAGCAAGGAAAGGGGAAGTTATTTTTTCCTATCCTATCTCACATTTTCCATAAAAATAATGTTGAAATAAAATTGTTATAATCACAAAACAAACAACCTTTTCAGAGAGGTAACAAATAAGGCTGAGAGTTCTGAGTTTCACTCATGCACAAACTCATTCCCATAAATCAGTAATTGACTATTGTAATTACAATGACGCCGTCATAATGGTACAATGTCACAATTGGTAAACAATGACAAACATATCGTGATTATATTATTTACGTTCCTACTACTGTGCCGTTAATGCAGTGGTTGATGAACGTGACTTTTGCGCCGGGTGTTATGGGTTCAATTCCCACCCTAAATAATTTTGTGATGAGTACAAGTACTTGATCTGTGTCGGACACACACACACATATAAAATATAGGATACATTTTATTTCGATTATTAACCACGATATTTTTATTGCATTATAATTTTTTATATGGCAAACCATCATAATATTTTGTAAGTTTCCAAGAGATGGTCTATTGGTACGGTTTCTATTTTTTTACGCAGACGCGGATTTGTAAGAAGTATGAGTCATTATGGAATCACAAATTTATGTAGTTGTAGTTTATCAACCGTTGAATTACCATAACACAATCTCACCCCATGGTTACTTTGGGATTAGATGACTCTGTATGCAAATGTCCAAAGATGTTATTATTATTTTTACCTATCCCTGTTTGCCTGATAAAATAAACTTGGTATATTTAAAAGGATACTGTACTCAAAAGAAATTCTTCAAGCCTTACAAAGCGCAATGTAAATCCATTTTACTCTCAACATTTGTGTCCATAATTAATTGGAGTAATACGAAAGCAAAAGTTAATTATGCAAGAAAGAGGATGAAAGTAAAACCAATGTGATCGAGATGAGGTCATTACGCCGAATGTACGGCTTGTCTATCGCCGCCGCGGCATATTACAGATGTCAGAAAGGCATGTACCGATGGATTCGGTCACGTAGAAAGTACGTCAAATTAATGATAGAAGAAACAGATTACATAACAATGGTGATGGATCATCTTCATCATCATCAGCCTATCTTAGTCCACTGCTGGACATAGGCTTCCCCAAAAGGGGGTTTATGCCCTTAATCTCTATGCTGGGCATGCGGGTTAGCGATCGTAGGGCACGGCTTTTCGCACCGCTAACGCTGCTGCCCGTCGGCGGCCATAGCCGTGCTTATTTAGGCTGCGCTATACCGTAATCAGCCGGTCGTCAGAGCCTCGTCTGTTATAGCAGGGTATACCACGTGCAGGTGAGGTTGGCTTGGGTTCCAGAGTTCCCTTGGAACCCCTTACCATGCCCTTACATCCCGGTGATGGATACGTCTCGCTTTTCTGAGCAAGGATCTGCCTCTTACATGTTCTGAATACCTTGACAAAACAGCTGGATTCAAAAGCTTGGTTGGTGTGGGGCCCATTAGATGCGGTCTATGTTCAGCAGTGCTTTTATAAAGGCTAATATTGGTGGGTGAACCGAATGGCGATGAAACTAATGAATGCAAGTGTCTAAGGACACAAGGACTACCTGTCTTAAAAAAGTCGGTCAGATACTACCCGCTAAGAAAATCATGCGTTTATGAAAACAGTGGTGAATGCAGAAGAAGCTCATTAGGTCTACAAGCATAAAAATATTTGGCAACATACGGTGCTCCTTGCCTACCACGCAAGGTACTTGGCATGTTGGTATAATAATAATATAGAAATATGTACAGCGTAGTATAATTTTTCTTTGGCAAAGATCTTCATCAATATGTAATGGGTACGAGACAATTGGATTATTACGTTAATTCGAGTACTTAATTGCGTTACATTAGAATTTACATTACATTGATGAAATTGTCAATGAATTCGACCCCATCCATAATCCAAAAATAATAAACTATAATTAAAAAGAGGTTCATTAATGTCTATTGCTAGTTGATACTATCACATTTGGCATTTTTGGATAAACTATAATAACTTTTAAAAACCTACTACAAATTTGGACTTTACTACTTAATTATTTTACCATAACCCAGGTATTGCTTACACTCAGAAAATAAAGTTGATACGCTATATTTTAAACAATGTTATAGTATGAAAATAATATTGAAATGAAATTTTAATGCTCAAATGTATTAAAAGTTTGAATGGCATTTTGTAATAATGACAGTGACAACTTAAATATACGGACAGGGACACTACGGACATTAACAAATAACAATACAATAGAACTTTTAACATAAATTGAGATTGCTGTTTTTAAATGTATCTGAATTAGCTTTTTATATTACAGAATGGCTAAACAATCTAAAATAAGGTTTTATGGGCATATACAACAATATCTTATACATTAAAAGAATCGTCGAGTACGAGTCTTTAAAAATAACTAGTTCAAGGTTTACATGAAAAAAATGCCAGTAGAACTAAACAGTTTAACCGAGGGTTGGCTTGAGTTGGAAAGTGACCCTGGCTTGTTCACTTTGCTATTAGAGGATTTTGGTGTGAAAGGAGTTCAAGTTGAGGAAATCTATGATTTGCATAAACCCTTGGAGAGTCCAGTATATGGGTTTATTTTCTTATTTCGCTGGATCGAAGAACGCCGGTCCCGACGCAAATTCGTAGAACAAATAGAGAGTTATGTGAGAGATGAAGAAACAATTAATAATATATTTTTTGCTCAACAAATGGTGCCAAACAGTTGTGCTACTCATGCTCTCCTGTCCATATTGTTAAACTGCCCTAATCTTCATTTGGGTGAGACATTAAGCAGATTGAAGGTATAATTTGATTTCTTTATAATTATAGGACTGTGATGCAAAATCCTACTGTGCATATGATTGGGTTTACCTGTTAATAGATATATAATACATGCTTCCAACATGATTTAAACATTTTCTTTTTATTTTTGAAACATTAGCTAACAGTAATATGCATAGAATTAGCCAAAACTACAAATTATTTCATGATCAACATTCAGCTGCTCCTCTGTGTGGTAGTCTAAAACAATTAATTTGGTTGTTGGTAAGCAATTTCAACTAACTGTGTCCTTTCAGTAACATGCATTTCTTATTAGGCTTCCTATACAACATTTTAAGACAATTATTGAAAGAACAATGAAGAATTCCTTGTTCTCCAATATTAATTGCTGGAATAAATGACATGTGGTGCAAGAATCTCAGTGGTCAACATTTCTACCATCTGATCTGTCAATAGATATGATACTGATGATATTTTTGAGAATAAAGGCCACTAAAGCTCAACCAGCGTTCTTTTAGTGAGATATGATTTTCTTATGTGGTTCATATTTTCAAAGCATTTTGATTTTTGTAAATCACAACCAAAGTATTATGGAAATGTTTTTTACAGCATCATACTCTTGGAATGAACCCGGAAAACAAAGGCTGGGCTATTGGCAATACACCAGAACTTGCCTGTGCTCACAACTCACATGCCATTCCACAGGCCCGGAAAAAGACTGATAAATGTGCTGGTGTATCAACTGGACGGTTTACAGGTAACTTTTTTAAATATTGTTCTCAAAAAAATATACATTGAACACTAAATTTATGAGAGTCAATGTATCATCATTCATACTGGATCTAGTTTACATGTAACTCCTTCGGATTGTATTGCAACAAATGTTTATGGATATGTTAACATCCACGATGCAAAATTAACAAATTGGATGTGTCTATTTCATATTAAGATATCGATATTTTCATGCTCCAAAATTAAGATACCTTTATCATAATCAGTTTTTAATTTGGTCAGAGGTCACCAAGGTAATTGATCAATTTACAACATGATGTAGAACATGACTCTTCTCTACACCACAACAAAATGGTGTAGTTGAGTAAGGAGTACTCCAATTATAGGGAAATAGCCGATGTACAAAAATTGTTCATTTATTGTGCAACAACATTTATTGCACAACATGTATATATAATGCCACAATGGATCACATTTGCTCTTGTACACGAGCCTCTACTATTATTAATCATTGGTCATAGGTATTATTAATAATAATAAATGTTTTACCATTAGGAGAAGCCTATCACTTTGTAAGTTTTGTGCCAATCAATGGCCATTTGTTTGAACTGGATGGTCTAAAGCCATATCCTATGGACCATGGGCCCTGTGCAGTTGATGAGGATTGGACAGACAAGTTTCGAAGAGTAATGGCCGAGAGACTTGGTAGAGATGCTGGTGAACAAGTTCATGATATCAGGTATAATTCTTCATTATAGTAGAGGCCATCAGTATGCTTTTATATTCAAGATTTTAAATACATGTAAATTTAAAATTACATTCTGGCAAAGGCTTCTTACATTTTCTAATAATTTATGTCTGTTGTGTCATTCTACAGTATAGACTCACTTAACATTTTGTCACTTCTACCCTTCTGTGCAGTTTTCCTGACCAAATTTTTATGATATACATATGTATGTTTAATCTTGCAAGTATATGAGGAACTGTCTGGTAATCTTAAGCTTGAATGTCAGAATAGTTTTAGTCTGTATTCATGAAACTAAAGTACTGTTTCATTTTCTTTGTTACAGTTTACATGTGCTATCTATTTGAAATGCTTTCGAATAAGGAAATGTTATCTACAAACTAATGATGATGTGTGGTTTTTTTTACAAAACTGGCTGTTTAAAAGATGTTTTCGCAATAAAAACAATAGTAAAAATTCCAGTTATGCTTAGTGATTTTAACTTTACTTGAATCTATATATAACCCGTTTTCCACTTTTTTGCTGGGCATATGAGTCTCTACCAATTTGAATAATTAAACTCTATTCCATTGATTATCAGAAATTGTTTATTTTCAGGTTCAATTTAATGGCTGTAGTTCCTGACAGAAGGATTGCTCTGATGCAGAAAATTGGCTCTCTTGAAATTAATCAGAAAAGAATCAAGGAAGCCATGTCAAAGATTGGAAAACACTTACGCCATTTGCTAAACAGAACTAGAAATATACATGGTGAATGAGTTTCATGAATTATTTACAAGTAAAACACTAGTGTGTCTACCAGTACTATCTGAGTATGAGTATGCATATGTTGCCAAAATCTGCTTTGATCATGTTGAAATACTTTTTTTCAATTGTCAGTTTATGACCACTCAAATGAGATTTAAATAAAAACGTAACATCACGCCTGTAATCCCCGAAGGGGTAGGCAGAGGAGTGTAGTACACCCCCACATTTCGCCAATTAGACTCCAAACACCATCAGACTCCAAGTCACTACTAGCAATACTAAAACAGAAGAATCCAATAGTACCTAATGTGGGATTTGAACCCAGCACCTCCTGATCCAGGCAGTCGCGCTTGCAACCGCTCGACCAACGAGGCAGTCAAATACATAATAATTTAATTTAAATAAACCGTAGAAAAGCTGGTTCATAAGAAATAAACTTTTTTATGTGAAATATAATATATGAATCTATCAACAATAATACTATTTTTATTATTTTTCAGAGGACACCATATCTCAAGATAGCAGTGAAAATTCTATGAACGATAATTCAGTTTTTATCACTGAAGAAGCTATGTTTAATGCCTTGGAGGCATCAGAAGTGCAGACATATGATATAGACTTCACTAGATCTATCACCATTGAGATTGGTTGCTCAGACAGACCACACCAGGATAACAGCATTGGTTTAGGTAAGAATTGTTAATGAGGGTAACTGCAATTTTATTTAACTTAAAGAATTCAGTGACACAAAAATACGTATTTACAGTGATTTCATAAACTATTGCATCAACATTTAGCTATATACATAATTGCATCCGTAAAGTTAAATTTTATAATTGACTTGACATAAATAAAATATTTCAGCTGATCCAGTGGACCAAAACACGATTGTAAAATTCGTCACCATCAGCAACGAGCATCAAGTGTTGTCAGAGGTAAAAAAAATGCATATTATTTCATATTGACATGTATTCAAATTACAGATATATACTGACATTAATGCCATTACTGTAATTACTACTATTATCATTATTATTATCGTTAGCAGTAATATTTATAGGATTTGATTTTAAATAACCAATGTATTTTAAATTTTTTTTTCAAGATTTACCCGACCTCAATAACAGCTCTAGTCAAAAGCAACAAATGTCCTGTATTGTTGTGCGTCGAGAATCTTCCTGAGCAGCCGCTGAGGATGAGAAAGCTGCTGTTCACTCACTCTGAACTCAACATGTTCATGAGCTGCATCGCCAACGAGGTGCAACTGTGTCAGCAGGCACTTAACGATGAAAATGATAAGCGGGATATGTATAAGGTACGTAATGTTATCAATAATAGAGGCAATTTTAAAGGTACCGTAAATATTGTTGTACTGTGACATTAAACTAATCTATTCATTATTGTTGATATCATATCTGTGAGGGGCCTATAACTGATCTCCATAAATGTATTATTATAATCATTATGTTATTGTCTTGCTTATACGGACCAAACTTTCTACCTTATATTTAATGTAACATTGACGGTTTATCAATTGGAACGTATACAGAGACGTCGCCAAT
>DWEC01003690.1:0-10401 GCA_018245735.1 Microceris miodesmiata | reverse complement strand
TAACAATTTATGATAAGCAACAATCAACCCGACACAGCCTCCTTCCTCCGACATATATATAACTGTTTAGCTTCGATTTTAATTTCGTTTGTTAGTCACACTGATAGCGACTGTCTTACGAGAGCGTTTAACATTCTGATACTTAAGGCTCATTCATAATGACACTTAAAGGACTTGTCCGATAGTTCAGTGATTTTACGGAATTTATTGCGGGGCTTTAGTGCTTAATCACAGAACATAAACGCACAGAGCACAACAGAACAGAGAACAGAATAAAGAACAGAACAAAGCAAGCACAGAAAATACACTTTGACAAAAAAGGGGACAGCTGCGTTATACTCAGGGTTAGTCAAGATGTAATTATCGTACCTGACAGTCAAATCAACTCTCTTTTCGTGTACAATCCCATAAGCCTTGAAATGTATATGTATATATAATGTATATGTATATGTGAGTATATTAAATACCGAATAATCTATCTTCTCCCTGATATCTAAAGGAATCTATTCAGTACATCTGTGAAACTCACGACAGGGTACTTCGATAGTCAAAAATACAATATTACAACAACATAATTTTTGTCACTTTTGAATGTATTGTTGTAATGTAATTTTTTTGGTTTGACTTGACGCTATTCTCCAAGGGTTGGCTGGTGGAGAATGCCTCTAGTAATAGCAATAAAAGCAATTATTTCACCCTTTGTCATGCCTGTATATGGTGTCCAATACAGAATAAACAAATAAATAAGCATAAAGTACATATCTATATCGTTGTATCTATATATTTTTGTATGTATATGTATAAAGCTTTATAACGACCTTGCAAAACATAGCTTTGGTGCTCTGAAATTTGCAAACTGTTTATAAATTAGGGTAATTATAAAGCCTATATTAGATTTACGTAATTGCCTGAGAGTGCGTTCATGCCAAGGTCTCGCAAAATTTTAATACTAAATGTGTATTCTAAATTATTTACAAGTTATAGGTATATGTGCTGTATAGGTCATACGATATTCGCCTTTCGTGGATTGTAATCTTAGGCGTCAAAGTATCGAAGCTTTAACGAACTGTATATATTTTTACAGAATTTTTTTTACGAACTGTATGTATTAAAATAAGCTAAAATACCTGTCATTTTCGCTGGGCGTCATATTTAATGCATTGGCAATGATATAATTTTGATTCGAATCTTTTAAAAACGTAAAATATCGTAGATATGTGTTACATATAATTCATTGTTTAATCGACGCCGACCGCGCTTAGCCTTTTAGCCTAATCCTGTTCAATTTTCAACATAACGTTGTTAGTTACGAGTGGGTGCGGCCATCGAACCAGCAATTATTGGAAAATACACATAATATATTGCGTACTTACTAACTTAAAACTATTGTATAGTAAGCTCAAACTAAGCTCAAAATAAAATATTTCAAGCTATTTTTGCCGTTCACGCAAATTTAAAAATCAGAATAATAACTATCTATTTTGGTCACGTATTTAAAACTATACCACGCTTTGTATGGGTACGCTCGTTTAGTCATTCATGTTGAAATTTACGAATGGGAGGGTGAGCCCCGCCATAGCGGTTTGGCCCAGTTCGAATACCAGTTACGCCTATGTAAATAATTACGAAACTTTGGCATATTTCAGTATCGAGTGTTAAGTTTAGTTGTTCACGTTGTCCTCTTGTTGTTTATGTCGGTTTCGGAAAAACATGTAAAATAGAAAAGGACGTCAATATTAACGTACATAAATGATGATGATTTTAAAATGAAAATCGTGCTCCAAATAATTACGAAATTGAACTGGTAATATTGCAAATGTCTTTAAATCTGTGTGCTAATGATTAATTATATGTATAAAATTATCACTGATTGAAATATCGCTTAAAAAAAGAAAAAACGGTGAAAAAGATTTTGTGAGGAAAATAAACAAGTTATTTTTATTACTATGACTTCATTAACAAATCATTAATGTATCATAAAACATTTCCGGAGTACATAAACAATATTCGTTCACTATAAATTGAAGTACATACATATATACATACTCGTGTATATATAGGTACCTATAAACATTCTTAATAAATAAACTTGCGAATACAAATGACTACTGTAACCTCCTTGTTCCATAACCAGTAAAGCTTTTAAAACTTTCTACAATTTAGAGTTATGTTTATACATTTTGAAACTCAAGTTGCAAACGAACAGCGAAGTCGGTTCGGCGGAAGTAATACACTCGGACGGCATTAACAAAAGGTCGCTAAGTTTTTTGGCAACGAATATCCGCATTCCAACTAAGTTTTTCCAGTTATTAAGTCCAATTATTTGAAAACATGATTTAGTCAAGATAAAAAATGTCTTAATTGAGTGCTTAACAAGAAGTACTTACTAGGAAGAGAATGAAATTTGCATATTTAATGGCTAAAAGCTTGGTATCGAATTGTCAAATTAATTAAACTGCTTTACACTTTTGTAGCTTTTTATAGTACGCCGAGCAGTTATAATAAAATGCTACATCACGGCTGTAATCGCCGAAGAGCTATGCAGAGGAGATACACTCACACCATTTTTACCAGTTACATTTGTGTCCAACTATAGTCGTGAGTATAGTGCCGTATCCCGAATGTAGATGCAGACTCCGAGCAATTACTTGAAAATATAAATTAGGAAAAAACTCAATAGTACCTGACCCGGGAATTGAACCAGGACCTCTCGAACAGCAGTCGGGCTTGCAAACAATCGGCCATCAATCAACCACTAACAAGGTAGTATATGTATAATGCGGAAGTGTTATCGTCATTACTACCTACATATATTTAATGGTGCCAATAAATAATTCGAATACAGTAAGCTATGTTACTGAATATCTCTTATACATAATAAAAGCTCGATCAGAATCAATGAATAAAAACATTAAGCAGATACATTAACATTTCAGGCATTGTCTCTTTCTTTCTTAGTAAGAATGCATCTGCGGCGTTTGTTCAGCGAAATTAGGAACAAGATCTGTATTTAAATCTTGCGTGTCTTCAATAAAATTTGCGATTGTTCTCAAGTGAAATTCATTACATGTAAACAGTCGCAGAAAATAATGGAACCAATGTGTGTAACTTTTGTTGAATAATATACTCGTAAATAGACTATCTATTCGCATTTTGTTATTCGTATTATAAAAAAGAATCAATAAATTGATGGACATAAATGTTATTATGTGAAAGGAGTGTAACGTAACGTCCAAAAATTCAATGCGAGAATCTTATTTGTAAGAACCAAAGAATAATAATATTTAATAAACATTTGTTACACTCGTTTGGTAGAAACCATGTCTTTCCCGATTACATGTCTAATTTTAATGTTTCTAATTATATATAAAACAGCAAAACTGGATCTTATCCACTGTTTGCTCGCAAAAAATAAAACATACAACATCAGATTATATACTGCCTCTTGAGTTACGCGATCATAGTGGCTTTATTTTTAACGTCCTTATCCATCAATACAGATGTTTACATCATACTCGTATAAGTACATTTTCAAAGTGACGTAACCATTAGTACAATATAAAACGGCACTATATTTATTTGTACCTGAAAACACGTACAACAACAAATTATGTTGAATGTTGAAACCATGAAACATTTTGCCGCCGCCATTTCGCAGTTCCGCTTCGTGCGCTGAAAATGTATTTCAGATTCCGTATAATTCCTTTACATCCTCTATATTTTAAAGAATTTGTGCACAGACATTTTTAAAACAATTTTGTTTTAACTTCTCGAAAAAATAATACTTTTTATCATGTTTTATGTTCCACTGACCCAGTTTTAACACTGACAATCATCATTATCAACCTATTCCCGTCCACTGCTGGATGTAGACCTCTCCAGAAACACATACTAAGCTAAAGACCGAGTCACTCATCTCGATCTTTAACCTACGAGCAACCTTGGATGTATTATCACTCAATCTAACTGGAGGAGGTTCTGCGCCAAGTTTGCCATGGCATGATTACCACTTCAGACCACTAACAATAGCCAAATATAATAAATATAAATTTAAGGATAAGTATAGTACAACTAATTTTATCCCTGTTCTTGTCTAATTGAAAAAAGTAGAAAGAAATCTATGGCCATTGGCGCTTATAGGAATCTGCAACGAACATCGAACAGTATTGAGACTATTAGTGTCAGTTAGAATTACTTGTTAAGACATGTGTCTTTATCTCTGTGTCTTATAGGTATAAGGCTTAGAGGTAATTTAGTAATAATTGGTAATAAGAATTGGATTAAGACTTCTAGTATCTACTACTCGTTATGATATAGTAGGTCGTTAATCATTAATAGGAACACATTCATTAATGATATAGTCAGATATAGGATTAATTAATACTAATATACAATGCTCGTTAGATGTATCACATTATCGTATGTCATTTAGTATTTTGATGAACTGTATGAAATTTTAAATGCATGCATATAAGGGATAATTTATAATTATTATAATATAGAAGGTTTTAACATATATGTATGTGTGTATACGAGTATGGTGTACAACAAGGGTGTAACGGGTTCGAACCAAGGGTGTAAGGCGTCCCAACCACCATCACAGGAAACCAAGTCAACCTCACCTGCACGTGCTGCACCCTGCTATAACAGACGGGGCTCTGGCGACCGGCTGATTGCGGTATAGGCAAGGCTAAATGCCCTGGCCGCTAACGGGTAGCAGCGTCGGCGGTTCGAAAAGCTGTACCCTGCGATCTCTAATCCGCATGCCCAGCGTGGAGATTACGGGCATAAAGCCCTATTTGGGGAAAGCCTATGTCCAGCAGTGGACTGAAATAGGCTGATGATGATTTATAGCACTAGGTTTGCTCCCGATTCCATGGGATGTATAACATAAGAGGTGAGACGTGAAATTAAAATTTTATTATTTAAATTGATCACCTACCACTTTTTATAGCTCAATAGAATTCGATAATCTAGGTATTTATTTTAATTCCATATTAAGAACTTTTGAAGTAGAAACAAGCTATTTATTACCAGCTTCGCTCAATGTACCTCGAAAATCCTTCGATCCTCTTTAACGAACCCCGCTCAATGTAACCGTGGCGGTTCTATTTTGAAAAGGGCTTTTAGCGAAATCTCTTGCTTTAATTTGTTTTAAAAAAAGATATTTGCAATGGAGATATACTTGATATAATACGAGTAGTAGTACAAAAGATAAAGTACTCTATATAGTATTTTTTTTTTCGAAATTCAAACAATGGTTTCTGACTGGAAATCGCGTACGTTTCACATTTTGGCAAAAATCTTATTTAGCTGATGGTTGAGTTCTGAACTATATCCGATCCTACTGTGTGTATGCGGTCTTTTGATAAAAAGCCTCTTGAAGGAGTTCGTAGACTGCTTCAAAGTATATCCAACACCTACTAATGAATGGTACCTACGTTATACGTACGTGCCTTTAAAGTAACGAAAATATTCAACAAACTATACAATTAACGAATAATAATCCGTAAGCATGCCACACTCGGCTTTGTTAGCCATAATCTAGCGTGCTATAACAATGAATTTATATATTAGTCTTTATATATATATTAGTCTTTTTTTAATGTGTTTCTTGCAAAATTGTAAAATATGGCGTAAAATATTTTCTTATGGCACTTAGTAATGTACTGTTATCGTTTCAAAGTAGACTGCATAAATAACCGTATTATTTAAAGGTGTATTTGTATCGGAAAGTCCATTTCCATTCCGAGCCAACAACTAGCAACCCCTTCCCTTCCTATAACCCTTCTGAACGATAGGACAAACAAATTGCCGGAAATATTTGAATAAGAATGGGACATTTTCAGAAGCACTAATGTGCGAGGCGGGAAGCTCGGTCGGCGAGGGCGCCCTTAATATTTGTTTTATTTTTTCCCGGATTTGTACAAATGGGAACAACAACCAACACCCGCAGTTGTAGGGTCGCTATACAAAAATCTTAACTTATATCATTTCTATGGACAACTTTATAGGTTTATTTGTCACCCCTCTTCACCATTGTTGTTGTTTATAGCTTCACCCAAAATATAAAACTGGAAAGGACATAATGGGGCGCAACTCACATAAAAATCAGGACTTCACTAAAAGAACTTACCATCCAACGGACCAATTTCTGTAAATAAACAGATAAACATCTTAGAACGTCACATAATTAAACATCCAATCCAATTCCCCAATACATATAAATCGAAGTTCTTTAAATGTTACTTATATTTTGTTTTCATTCGTCAAATTTGACTCAAATAATTTGTACCAATCAAATAAATGGTCGTCTTGGTGATTGACCTCTAGCTCTTAATAATAATGAATTAAAAATCGTATTAAATACAAGTTAAAGGGGGCACATATTCAAGTACGAACAGTAATACGTATAGTAAATATTTAATATGTAAAATAAAGTAAGTATATGAATATATTAATATCAAGTTCCATTATCAATGATAATTTAATATTGGCTATAGGAAAACACGCGGCCGCTCTGGCACCTTCAAGCGGATTGCCGTAATATAGATAAATAGAGAAGAATATTCAGAACAGCACGTCACGAAGTACGTACTCTGTAAAGCCGTCCGACAAAGAAGGAAAAGAATAAATATAATGCGTACAGGGTCTTATCCTCATAAATACCGGTTTAATTTGATCATCATCAACAACATCATTATCATCATCACCAACATCATTATCATCATCACCAACATCATTATCATCATAACCATCATCATCAGCCTCTAAATCCACTGCTTAATATAGGCCATTTTACTAGGAGGCCGATTACGAGGATGATTATTTCTTACTTACTAGGCCAACTTAGTGGGAGTTTTCCCACTAAGTTGTCAATGTCAACGAGTTGGCAAGGTCTTTATGTGATACAATAAAATTGGGCCTTCATTCAAAGACAAATAAACGATCATAAATCATTTATCAATGGCATGATTTTCAATAAAAATGAATTTCCGTAAACCACTTTTATGAACAGGTTGAATGTGCAGAAATGCAACATATGAACATTTTAAGCACTTTGAACTTTTCAATAGACGAAAATATTAAAAGGACACAGCTGTGTTGACCGTTGTTCTAACCTGAAGCGAGATCAGGTAGAATAACAGATATTTCATTTTCGTCATATTATGATAAAACCAAATGTGCTAGAAAACCTATATTATGTGTTACTAAAGTAATTCTTGCATCTAGAAGCTCCAGCAGATCGACATTGCGCCAAATTCGTATGTGAAAAGTAATCGAAAACCAATACGAAACAATATACGTACCTGTATAACTTATTTTAGGGTCTCTCCCGAAATAAGCCTGTAACCGATCCGCAGAAAGCCGGATCGTTTAGCACGTTTTCTTTCAATATTTCCCAATTTGATACGATATTAGATACCGTACGCATCATCCATTTAAGTCACTCCATTTATATCTGTATTGGGTATTTGTTATATATCACATATCAAATGATCTTAGAACAATTATTGGCTAATCCGTAAAGTGTAGAATGCACAAGGTCCCGTTTATATTTCGTTTTTACAATAACAGATACGGTTAATGTACACGGAGCTCAAGATTTCGGGGCGAGACAATGGAAAGTAATCGACAGTGACACAGGAGGGGCTAAATTTCGTTAAAATAAAAGCGTACAGAGAGCGTAAGATATAGCGCCTACGTGGTCGCCTCGAACCGGCTCCTCCGATGGAGAATTGGAAAAAGCTTTTATAATCCGACACGTGACACACATACTGAGGCCAGCATAGCGTCCCGATCGGCGTATTTTTTTTCTAATGCATTGTATTGGTACGAAAATTGCATGCACTTTTAAACTTGGAAAATGAAATAAGAATTGCCATTGATCAAAGTCTATAGAAAGATCGACTCATTTTGTTTGAAACGATTATTTAATAGTTTAAAAGATCAGTGCTATCTACGTATGTACATGCAATAGAAATAAATGCTCTGTGATATATAACTGCATACTAATACTGACTGAGAGCATTCTCATACTAACGAGTGAATGAGTAGTAATGCACTTTAATTAAAATTTTACAGCGATTTATTTACAGGGATTTAGGGACAGGAACAAAATAGGCTTACTCCAGGTGTCCTGGCTTCAAATCCACGGCGCACATCACTTTACAAAAGGGCGTTTTAAATTTAAATATCACTTGCTAATCGCGAAGAAAAACATCGGGAGGAAACCTGAACACCTTAAAATTTATTTAAAAAAATCTAAGATGTGTGAAGTGTGCCAATCCACACTTGAACAACGTGGTAAGCTATGGTCTTAACCTTCATCATTATGAGTGGCCCGTCAGCCGTCAGCCCGTCATGAAATAATACATTGGTACAACATAATCAAAAATTTAACCAAGCTATCGTATATATTACTGTAAACTATTTGACTGAACAAGTTAAACTTTAACATTATTTAGTAAAATTGGGAAAGTACGAAAGTGTGCATCCACATCTCACCGCAGACCTAACCTCAAATTCATTATCTGACTTAAAAGTTGCTATTTTGTGAGTTTGTTTCTATGAAATGGTATATTGATATCGAAATCCTCACTTAACTCCCTTATAGTTCGTGTGATTGCCAGCGTGACTACTGAGCGAGAAGTCCATGGTTCGATTCCCAGGCCAGTTATTTTAGGGTCTTTCTGACTTGAAATTCCTAGAAGCAGCTTGGAATCTGTATGTGTGTCCAGTATATGAGAATAAGTTCGCCCCTAGTTCCAGAGTGGGACAGAAACGTAGATGGTGAATCGTGGGAGTGCAGTACCTCCAATTGTCTCATCGAGAAAAAACTCATTAACGATTTTCTAATAAACAATATTTTATGTTGCTTAACACGAAATAAAAAACAAAATTGAACCTTTAAATTGAAAGGGTTCATTAAAAAGCGTCAGTTGCATAATTGCAGTGGAAATTATTGCATGGATACGAAGCGAACGAGTTTTATCACAAGTTGAACATTTAATTGCACATTGAGGGCCATTACTGTGTTCAAACAACACGTGTTTTCACTCTTCGTGTTACGTTATGAACATATATTAATTATCTTTCATTCAATAATGTTGTTCATTACATGTTTATTTGTTTGTGGCCGGTAAAAATTTTATTTAAATTCAACATCAATTCTGCATCCCTATAGTCTTTGTGTATATTTACATTGTGTTATTTCAATATTCATTCATGTATAAACCCAATAGCAAACAATGATTTGTGAATTTTGGTCGTTCAGTACATTTTATTCCGCAACGTATAGTAATACTTGTTACATCGACTGAACCAATATTTTGCCAACAAATAGTGTGCTTATTATTATTGCTGTTAAGCAGCAGTCTGCGCTTCGGTTTTTTGCAGTTTGTGGAATGTGCTGGAAAGCGATTTCAAGCAACAAATTAGTACGACATATACAACTCCTGTACTATTATAGATATAAAACACTTGTCCTTAGATAACAGTGACCACGTCATGTCAAATGTCATACACACCAGCCTACAACATTTATTTACGATTTTCTTTTGTTTATATACGTTACCAAATTACATGTTCTTTAGTTATTAATAACATTATAAAGATTATTAAAAAATATTATTTTGTCAA
Organism: Microceris miodesmiata; assembly: GCA_018245735.1. Lineage (NCBI taxonomy): Eukaryota > Metazoa > Arthropoda > Insecta > Lepidoptera > Hesperiidae > Microceris > Microceris miodesmiata. The sequence goes on along the minus strand of DWEC01003690.1, from coordinate 759 downwards.
GAAAATACATAATATATTATGTCTAACAGGTTCCTGTGTAGATATAGACGTACCTTTTGGTTGCATTTTGAACGTTAAAAGAACTGGGAAATGTAAAAAATCTATAGCGGAAGAGTACTGGAATGCGTAAGCATTCAAAAAGCACCGCTAATGAGGAAGGAAGACAGAATAAGGTATCTTTTCAATGGATACAAATTTTTCTCTATTTTATATATGTATATACATAGAATTAGACATTCATTTAATAATATAACACATAGCTTTTATCGCAACCTTCATTCCCGCATAGATAAGTATATAGCGTAGGACGCCCTCCGGCTAGGTGGAGTGACGATATACGTACAGTGGCTGGCAGAGGTTGGATGCGAAGAGCTGAAGATCGAGCTCCGTGGCGTGCCATTGGAGAGGCCTATGTCCAGCAGTGGACGGGAGTACGCTGATGATGATGATAATGATATGAATTAAGATAATTGTTATGATGGAACACGTGTTACAAAAACAGTAATATTCTAAAAATAAAAGGCAAATAAAACTTACTTTGATTTTATTTATAATAATAAAAGTTACTCTATGACTAAATTTGCCCCTGAGGTTTTTATCATAGTCTGTCTCTTTTAATTATAGTATAAATATAAATAAAAATAAAGTCCGCAATTCACAGAAGGTGAAATACGAACGGCAGGGAGGATGCGCCGCATATAAAGAGCACCTCCCTAATGAGAGGGTAGAGCAAAAATTTTGCCCCTTAAAATGAACTTT
>DWEC01003689.1:0-10402 GCA_018245735.1 Microceris miodesmiata | reverse complement strand
GGCATACACACAACTTTCGTGAAGAGGTGCGCACTAGATTTTGAACCCAGGCCGGCCTCAGCGGGAGACTGCATTCTAAGCCCTATGCTATTACCGCAACATACATACATACATTTTTGTAAATGAATAATTTTGGAAAATGTCATATAATTTTGCTTTATTTTTGCATAATATAGTCAAGATGTTTTCTCCGCCGCTAGATACGATATAAGCGCGCATGGTGCGGAGTGGCGCAGGGTCCAGGGGCTTCGTTAGTGGCACACGCTTGTTAGCCACGGGACCAAGCCAGAATTAGGCAAATTGAGGCTTCGGGTATGCCTGACATTTAAATCACTCTACTCTAATGATTTTCCACTGTGATCAGTTCGATTTTTATCTAGGATTTAGGTCTAGATGACTTTAATATTAGTCTGCTTGTACCTATAGTTTTATATCGTATAGCCAGCCTTTAGCTGTATGCCAATTAGGTGCGCTGGATCATAAGTAACAATTCATCTTTACAATGGTTTACTTAGCAATGTAATATATTTTGTTTACTGTTTTTGATGGTCGTTGTTTACAGTGTAAATTATCTGTATTAATATAACATTTATACTGGGTGTTATTTCTTCTAATAAATATCGTAATAAATAAATAATAAATAATAATTCGTAATAAATAAATAATCGTAATAAATAATAATTAACTTTAATTAAGATTTTCTTGATCGATTAGTGAAAGATAACGTCACACCTATATTACAAGGGGGAGGCACAGTAATACAGAAGTCCCGCGTTTCACTTATGTCATAGGTACAAATGTCCCATGAAATGTTAAAAGTTGATCTGTTGAGCGTTTTTCTGAGTGAGTACTGGGAATTTCTGGTTATAAAATCCCAATAATATTTTACCCGACCTAAGGATCGAACCCAAGACGTGTTTGCAACCGCCAGGTCAACGAGACAGTGAAAGTAAAATAAAATGCTAATTTGCTTGCTAATATAGCTACTGTAAATGCCGCCACGTCGAATACAAGTAATGAACATCAAAACGCGTAGGCGAATGCGTGCAGGAAAGCTTTGAATGGTGTAAAGATAACGGCAGTTCGGAGCGGGTGAGGAGGTATCAGACCGTGTTTGCGCGGCGCCCGGCTTCGTTAGCGCCGCACGCTTGTTACCCACGCACCAGCACCGACTACCTACACCGGATTGTCGCTTGACATAAACACTTGTATTCATGTTGTAAGCATTATTACTTCAATATCAGTTTTACTTCCGATACCAGCGTGCGTGTATGAGGAGAGTGGTGAATGTGCAAGGATCTCGGTAAGCTGCAAGGGCAGATATTCGCCACTTGTGTTCTCTATCTACCTCGTAAGAGATCTGTCATAATTATTTAATAAAAATATAAAGTTCAGTTTGTACAACGAAATAGCTTTACAATAATATAAGCTTACGGGTGCAGAAGTTTCGTCCCTTAACAAAATAAAAATAACAACTATATTAAGTACTAGCTGTGGCTGCGACTTCGTACGGGCTAACATAACCTATACGTGATGATTGACATAAATTAATAGTTTATTTATTTATTAATCAATTTAAATGAAAAGAACGCTAAATGTTACGTGAAGCCCATCACAATATAATCCTGAAAATTGCATTCAAATCGAATAAGCCGTTTCTGAGATTAGCGTACACAAACAAACAGACAAAATGAAAAGCAATGTTTCCGGTTCTCTTGCGTATATAAAGACCCCCCATTATGAATTTTTAAATATATTTGCCATGTACAGACAGCGATTAGTTACAGTTTTATTATATATGTAGATAATTAGAAACAATAATTACGTACCTAAGTTAATAAACCTACACAAGACGCAGAAATTAACTTGATACTTGCGATGAGTGTATTTCCCGTCCCGCCATCTGACCCCGCCTACCAATGCCTACCCATCTTTACTTCTTCGTACATCATCTTCGTACTTCATCTTTACATTACTTCGCTATTACGTCATCATAGCGAGATGCCTACTTAGCTTCTGTGAGTTATAATCTACATTCGTAAGCCGAATAAAGGAAACGAAGCCAGTCGTTCCAGATTAGCGGAATAATAGAACCAAGAGCAGTTTGACATGAAGCTCAGCGCACGAAATCAAGTTCGCCAGTCCTTCATTCGACACACATTTGAATTTAAATAAATCAAAAAGTACATTATATAACATATTTTGAAGCACACATGTACGTTGTTTACCTTTTAAAATTCACACATGCTCTACTCACTATTAGCATAAACTACAAGTGTTATATCACATATTGATAATACAGTTTCAAATTAAAATAATCTGTCTTACAAAATGTTGATGTAAATTCAAGGCATTATGAATTTTATTTAAGCATAATACACAAAACCAATTAGTTAATGATTTCCAAAACCTTGAAAATTTCCCCCTTGTCATCGTGTATTCATGAATCTATCGTGCGGTATTGTATTACGGTGTTGTAACTTGATCTATGTGGAAGGTGTTATAACGCTCTATTAAAGGCTCGCCTTTGGAATCTCGACTCTTATACCATTTAGTATCGCAAACAGATATCCATAAACTGCAATGATTTGATCATATGCGCATTTGATACTACGTCCGTTCAACAATAGTAATATAAAATGTGTTAATTTTACACTTGCTTACAGTTTCAATTTATTTATATATTGATGGTTTCTTATTTTTAAAACAAAGCGATGATCAAACGTCATACTAACTCACCAATTCTGTTGCTTTAATAGCCAGTAAAATCACTTCCAAATCCGCAAAGCGTAATAAACAAGTGACTCGGAGCGTGCTTAAGGACTTTCCGCAACTTGGGGCTTCAATTTGAGCAATTGCTGATTTTTTATATACAGCATAGGTTTTATACGATTTCATATACCAATAATAGCTATACTATACCAATAGTACCTATACCTACAGTAATTAATAATACGTATTTCTACAATAATCTCTAAGGTCACATAAAAAATATGTATGAAGGCATAGAAATCATCATCATCATCGCCACCTTTCCATTGCTGATCATACACCTCCCCAGAGGGTTTTTACCCTTAATTCGCCCGCCACGACACGGGTTAGAAGTTTTAAGGAATGTCTTAATTATTATTACATGTTTGTCTTATTCTTTCCTCAAACATACTAGTTCCTGTCCCCAAAATGTCCCCTTCCTGTCCCCTGTGAAGTAAAATTTTAGGTTTTGATAGTGAAAAGGTAATTTATCAAGTTGACATATTGCACGCTAGTGTCGCCTTAATTGTAAGAATTTCTAACGGTCATGGATGAAGCGCTCGCGGCGGTATCCCGGATGACGGGGCGAGACAGCGACGGCTATAAATAAAAAATCGACGCGCGACTTGACGGACACGTATGAAACAAACTACAGAGTCAGCTAGCTCGACAAATACTCTTAGACAGTATTTTTTTTCTAAATATGATCCGCTTGATTTCTGCTTGACTAAGAGTTCCCCGAACAAGGATACCGAAGTGACCAACTAAAATTGAGAGCAGAGAAAGGTGTGGATAAATTCTAACCACTATTGATGAACTGAAACTTCAAGTCGTTTCTTCTCTCAAAAAGGAGAGTGAGTTCTACGGCCAGTGAGTAAACCTTTATTGTGTGTTTCTCAGTCGAAAAGGATTTACGTATTCATGTATACTGACCGAAACATATTGTTAGCTATCCATCAGCTCAGCTTCAATGCGCCTACATGGTGTAACGTCTAACTATAGAAAGGTACGTTAACTGCGTATGTTAAATTATTGTATTATGAATAGTTTGAATTAGAGTTTTGTTTTAAAGAGACAGAGTATACTCCAATGGTTTAAACATGTAGAAAGAATGACAACATAGATATATACATATAATGCGAATGTTGATGGACGCAGGTGCCAAAGGACACCAAGACTAATCCACTTCGATCAAATTAGTAAGATATAAAATGTGAAAATCAAAAGTCACCCAAAACGCCATGCGGATATGTACCATGAATATACACGAATTACATCAGATTTTATAGGTCCTTACATAACAAGTGAATCGTCTAATTCAATGTAAGAATTATAACAGTGTGGTATACAAACATATGGAGTATTCAACGGTAATAATAGTTCATGAATTTCTCTAAACAACGATATTTTCGAGCCTTTTTTCTATATAAAAAAGTTGGGTATCCTACAACCATCTATTGAATAATCCATCCAGTGTAAAAACTGGCAGACACGTGGAAACAAGACCGCAGGACGCGACAAGCGATTAATGAAATATGGAGACAAGTTCGCTGAACAGCCGCGGGATGGGACATTTATGTCAGCTTCCTATTTGGATGTCCGCGCTGAATTAAACGCTGATGTGTGGAATTTGTACCAGCATCTTTTCAAATAATAAAGCACACCTGTTTCTCCTATTTGCAGTCCAATTTAACCACTTAAACCTGAATCAGTAGTCAAATAAAAGTGCATACATTGCTCTGTTTGAATTTTCAATATAAATGTTTTATATTTTCAGTTAATATAGTTCATTCATATCTTGTGTGCATATACAGTATTACAGACCGTTTCAGCTGTTTGAAATTTTGAGTTCGGACGTTCTAAGTGCGGGCCATCGTCGACAGATGTATACTTATGTGCCTTGCTAACGAGACGATACGATTCTTCATGTGCCTTATATTCACTTAACAGATTCGTGCTCTAAACAAAAGAATGGAATTGTTTCACATCGTACAACAGACGGCAAAAGCTAGCAATCAATTCCTGTCCACTTTTCCTCGTCCGAGATGGGAAAATCAATCCATTTCTGTGATATAGTGTCCAAATGTGTTTTTAGATCTCTTTTTTGATACTTTAAGAAAATTTATAAAAGCTTGCGGACTATTTCTTAACATAATAATATCTTCAATAAACCGATGTATTTTACGGACAACACATTGTTATAAAATATGAGGAACGTAGCAGAACTCAGCGACTAATTTAAAATAAGAGTGATACTGTAAGTATTAAGGTACTGAGCATTAAGGTGAGATTTAAATTACTTGCCAAAAGACACTGAACTTATAGACAACAAAGTAAGGATCCAGTTAGATAGAGAAATTGAAAATACGATTGAAAGAAATCTAAAATTACATGTTAAACTCGATTGCCATAGCTGATGTCAATTAGTAGACTGAATAACTGTCTGCTACATCCATAAAAAAAAACAATTATTTAAAAATTAAAAACATTGCAAGTAATACAATAGCTTAACACAGATAATAACACTGTCAGTTATAGTTGTAAAACAGAGCGCCGGAACGAGCCAAGACGCGACAGGCGACTAATGAAATATGAAAACGGTGTGACGCACGGAAGTTGACTTATATATTCCATGTCATACCAAATCCAGGAAAGTGACATAATAGTCTGCGATTTTAATGTGAGCGATCGCTTTATGTGAAGAAGAATAATGAACTGATTTACAAAAGAAAGATAGTAACGTTTCTAGTAGAAGCAGAGCATGTATGAAAATTTCAAAACTGAGAGCATGAGAATATTGGGGTATATTTTATTAAAAGCGAAAACGTTATTTTGAACGAAAGACATAAATAATATTTTAAGTGATTCCGCATATTAATTAAATGTTGTACTAACATAGTTCAAACACAATACAAAATAAAACTATTATACACGCAATTACTTCGGCGAAAACTTGCAAAGAAATTCTAATAGCGCACCTAAAATAGCGGTGATTTCAGACCCAACCGCCAATACGGTGTAATAGATCTGGGGAACTTCACGAAACCCGAATAGCAATTAGTGTTTCATATTAACAGTCTACTCCCGCCCTTATTTGCACGCGATTACAGCTATAATGGCCTGAAGATTGACAGATGTTATGACTTATGTTGTGGGGTTAGCTCATTGTGGTCGACCTTGGCGAAGGCTATTAATCATGTCCCACAAAAGCGATATCGCCCCATCTCTTTAATGGCACTAATGTTTAAGTTGCAATCCATACACAATCCGGCAGTATGAATATTGAAGCATTACTGTTAATTTATGCACACCAAACTTCTTGTAACGCGAGGGTCAGGAATGTAATATAAGCACGCCGGGTCTGTAAGTATAGAAATATTTGCTACTCTGTACTCTTTTCTTTGCCTTCACCGTAACGGAATCTGGCGTGATGATACAATAATTTATTGAAAGGTGCATTGGAATCATAAGTAAAGACATCAAAGTATTATTATAATAACTTCATAAAATGTTTACAGTTACTTACTCAGAAATAAAAAGGGCGAGTTTGATGTAAATACCCATATTGTTTTTTTTAGCTTCATCCGCCCAAGTACAGATGTAATCAGATTATGTAATGAATTAATTTCTTTTATAATTCACGCACTACCAAGTGCTATTGAGAGAGAGTACAAGCGAAAAACCCGATACGATAGAATAAATATGGTTATGAATAGACATGTTTCTGAGGCTTTCCTGTAAGACTGTCTTAAATTATCTTTTATCGGCAATTCGTACAAGTGGAAGACGGAAAGCAATCAAGACGGACAAACTGCTTTTTGCGGCGCTCTGTACGTGACGCGCGGAAAGGAACACGTTTTCGCAGCCGCCTCCCAATTTGTCGCTTGTCTACAGTACTACTCTAGTATACTTATAACTGAATAAAACAATCTAAAATTTGTCAAACATATCCTACTCGACGTACGTCGAGTAACATGTCCTACTAATGTATATAAATCTTTATTCAGGTCAAATGCACAGCAGCTGATCACGATAAAATGTTATTACATAACAGATAACACTGCATTAAACAATATATTGTACATTTCAATGTATCATCAAGAATAACAGATCTTAATATAAGCTATTTATTGAGTATTTTATTTGTAGATACAAAACTGTAGAAGAAGCGCGTTAGGTCTATAAGAATTAGAGGCATATTGCAGTAGGTGCTCTTTGCCTATCTCTTAAGGAGCCGGCTTGATGATATATAATATTTAAAGTTCGTTAAGTATCGTAAATGGAATAAATAACGTAGGCAGGTAATTGAATATTAAAATGATAACGCGTTTGAACTAATAAGACTCTTAGGGCGCGTGAAGTGGCCACGTGCTCGCGGGAGTGTGGCGCCGGGAGTGCCGTCTATACGTGATGGAGAGCCCGATTGGCGTCCTGAGCGCTGCCGAGGGGAGACACTTGCTCCTTTAGAAGTTGATGAACTGAGTGGGCTTAGTAATCTCACAATGCTTTGAGGAGAAAGTGTTCATTCTGTCCCCATCAGACTAATTGTCTGTAAAGTGTAAGCAGTTCTGCTAATTTGATGATATTCTTACGTGAGAGAGCGCAAGAGGATCAAAACATACTAGTGATGTCGAGGATAATTTTATTTAATGCCAAATAAGACAATCATTAATAAAAATGGCGATAAATTAACAGTTGTAAGGTTTGTAAAATCGTTTCTCGTAAATCGCATTGGAAGCTAGTTCGTTTAAAGTTCGTCTGAATATCTCAATATGGTGCCATAGGTTTATTCCTAAAAAATGGCAGCATTGGAAGGAAACGTTTTTTACCACATATATTTTTTCAGTGGCTAAATAAAACTGCTACAAATAATCGAGTTGTAAATTATTGTTATAGTAAATAAGATTGTAAAGGACACATTGGTATTTTTTGGGTCGAATAATCAATTTATTTAAGTAATCTTTAAAACCAAAATGTCATAGCTGGCTTCATTTTTTGTATCAAGTTTTAGCCGTTCCAGAAAAGTCGTGTTTTGTCCTTTATGCCATTTAACCCAGAGACGTTAATATGGTCAGATGGAGAGTGTGACCACTATCCAACACAATGTAAATTCCAGAAAGTTCCGGGATAAGCATGTGAGTACCTACATGTCTGTAAAGTTAAGTGGACTTTCTACAGTTTGCATAAGGTTCATATCACTTTGCAGCATGCAGCAGTTATTTGCACCGATTTCTACATAATGTGTAACAATTTTTATGGCGTTCTTAAACATTACTTATGAATAAATTCTTCCAGCTCGTTTTATACACTTCATCATCATCATTAGTTATTATTTATTGTTCTACGGTTAGACACGTGGTCAAATGCGGATTAACAGGTTCAACACGCAGTACAGAAAATTATGGAGAATATTAAGCGATACAGATGACAGATCATACATTATCGGTGCTGTTTTAAAATACATTAATAACTACTTAACTGGGACGTCTAATGTAATTAAGTCTGATTTTTAAATAATGACTGAACATAGATATTGCCTATTATTTTACATAAATTATTGCTGAGACGAAATGGAAATTGGAATTAAATTTATAAACTTAGCATTGTTTTTGTACACTAAACGCTAGAAGGGTTCCGAAAAAACATCGTCCTACACAAATTTAAAGTATTGGGAGAATTTCCATTGGAACTTTATCAGAACCCGAATATAAGTTATCGAGTGGAAAATCTTTTTTCTCCGTCCCGAGACAACTTTCCGCAATTAGGGAGCGATAAATTGAAATCTTTTTGTGTAACTAGTGGAAAAAAGATTGGAAAAAATGAGTTCGAAAATTTAATTAATCAGCATTGTCCGTAGATTTTCTTCTAAAATGTTTAAACGGTAACTAAGTGGGAATAATTGGGTTCGCTTAGATAAATATTCGCGCGGTATGAAAATAGCTATTTACCGAGAAAATTTTAATGAAAAGTAATCATGACACAGGTGGCTGAAATACCTATTGAGGACTCGCCGGAGATATTTATAATTTTCGTATCCAATAAAGCCCTAATTTTGTCCTCATCTGAAAGATAACCTAACAATTTTCAGTATTCCTATAAATAGTAAGCCCATTGCGATTAACTTGTGTGAAAATTTCTACGTACTTTGCTTAATAATACCTACAGATTATCAAGCCTATTTACTGCCTGTATGGTATACTATTATCATCTCATCAAGCCAATATCTCTTTATTACTAAAAGAGAACATGAATCGCTCGATTATTTATTCGCCCTCTGTCTGCAAAATAAAGCAATTCGATATTCACGACAAAGTGTCCGACATCGTTAGTTGTGCCTCGGACGGCTGAACAGATCACCTGCTAATTAGGTAACTCCAAAGTTAGCGAGTCTACTAAACTATTTTTATTACCATTCGAACTGTTTTGTTTAAATTCAGAAGCAATTCCTTCGGAATATTCAATTATACTGCTCATCGCTAAAGTTATAACTTTGCAGTGGTTTAAGTTTTAATTCGGCAAATATTTTTACTAATGATTTGTTTCTAAGTTACGTTACCAGCGAAATTTGTGTAGCGATGGTTCTAGGTAAAATTCCTATTAATTTATAAGTTTATGTTTGGAATACAGACGTGAATTAATCAGAAAACAGTTAATGACAGGGCAGGATTACATACAATAGTTATAAACGTTGAAGTATAATATAAAACAGTATGCGTTTCAATAACAAGAAGAGAATGTGTTTATGATCACAGCTCGGTTAAATGTTCAATTTGTATACAATTTGAATACAATTTCAAGTTCTCCTTTAATTATCTCAATATTACGACAAGAAATGAAGACGTATTTTGAACACGTATCATATCGTTACGAAGGGGCTCGCAACGAACGGTGAAGACAAAGCAAATGAGTAGTCCTCCCGTCTACACAAGTGCCTAACAAAACCGAAACAGCACTCGTCCTTTCAGCACACACCGCATACATGGCGGCACAACAACCGCACTTTTGTGGAGAGCGTTATAACGCCCCAGCGATGTAGGCTACATAAAACAATAACAGAAAAGCTTCAAGTTTATGATGCTACTTCTTCGTCAGAATGTAAGTACTATTCGCGTACTGCTCGTAAAAACTATGTAGACTTTATCGCTGCTAAATACCTCCATTGCTCTTTTAGTTTCGAAAGTTATTCAAGGAGCTAAGCAATAGTAGTAATGTATATCGAAATAAAAGATTATTGTGTGTTGTATTAAAATTTGTTAGAGGAGTAAGGTATGATACTTGGTTTGTTATAAATGGTGTCGTAAAGGATGCTTACTCGGTGACGCTGCGTGGCTCTTTACTTGAGCCCCTAATTATACGTGTGGGCTTAATGTACGATGTTGTATTAAAATCTACGACATATTAATTTAAACAATATATGACACGGTGAATGGTGAATGTTGATTTATTATCGTGTCAAATATATTTTTAACAAATGTAACAGAATGAATGGTGGTTTTCTAGTATTGTACGGTGTTAATTGAACGTTATTGTGTATAATTAACAGCATTACAATTAAAATATTTCAATACTTTTCAATTTCTAAATTTACTTAAAAATTAGACGTTACATAAAAAAACGTTATATTTCATGTCAATATCACGACACCTTTAAT
>DWEC01003688.1:0-10402 GCA_018245735.1 Microceris miodesmiata | reverse complement strand
TATATCGACCCAAGTATTGCTGCTTAGCCGCAGTTACAGACGACACACTAGATTGAGCTTCTACCAATCTCGGAACAGAATTTAAAAGCATTTTGCAAATTTAAAAAACGAATGTCAGCAATATATTTTTATCCCGACGAAATTGAAATATGTAGGTAGATGTATAAAGACAATTCCCTGAGGGTCTTTCTTAAATAGATAATGGGAATAAATGAGGTCCAAATCGTTTTATATTTTCTTTAAGAAAATTAAATTTCCTCTTATGTGAGTTTTGCAATTATTGCCTAATTAACGTTTCGTTTCTTTCATCTAGCGTATAATAAAGTAATGACTTTTAGATTATTATTATTTCCTGATTGAATGGTAGTTACAGGGTAAATTGAAAAATTATTTTTAACATGAACTTTTTGTTATTTTTTTTTGTTATTGGTAATAATGGTTTTCAGCATTAATATTTTTTGCAGGTTCTCTGTGATAAAGATTGCCTGATACCTAGTAAGCATATGAAAGCTATACAAAACAATTTCGAACATTCCAGAAGACTTATGTATATCATGTTCTATTTCCCAATTAGCTTAGAGTTTTTTGCGAAAAAGAAAAGTTGAAAAACATTTTTTCGTTTTCTTTTTTAAGAAAAATAGATTGTATTAATATAATTCGTTTTATTATGAACAATATCTATATAGATATTGAAGTTTAATTAAATCTACGTATAAGTTTTAACTACAGATCTGAAAATGTAGGCGAAGAGGCCCAGCGCTATTGAGGCTTATCTTGAGTATCCAGAATACTTTATAGTACACTTGCTTGCAAATTAATTGGACATTTTATGTGAAGAGAATAGCAAATGGGTATGCAGTAGTCACTTGAGACCTCTGACTAGTCAGTACTAATAAATAGCATGTATGCCTGAAACAGGTACTGACTAATATTATTTCAGTGAGTATTCGTTCGGATTAGTACAGCTATTATTCTTGTTCCAGTAGTAGGCTAATCCTAACTGACGCTAACAGTCCTATTCCTACAATTTTGTTACAAACCGTTAGGGAATTGTGTATAGCTGAATGAAATTTTATTAAAATATTTTGTGTGTGAAAATAAAAGATAAGATGAAAATAAATAATTGAAAATATGAGGTGTGGAGATTTTAATACATATTTGGTACTTTATTTTATTTCACTTATTCAACAATGCACCAACAGCATTACACACATCTTACAATTAACTTAGAGCATAGTACACAAGCCAATATTCAAGCCGATTAATTATAGATGCAACAACAAATACATGTAACAAACTCCTGTACAATAAGTTAATGAAGTATTCAGAAAATCATCATCATCATCAGCCTATCTCAGTCCACTGCTGGACATAGGTCTCCTCCAATGGGCGCCATCGCGCCCTGTCCTCGGCTTGTCGCATCCAGCATCTGCCTGCAGCCTTTCGCCTTTTATATTCAGAAAATACAAAAATAAAACTATAAAAGTGTGTAAAGAAGAAAATCGAATAAATTTAACTTAAAATAAAATTTGAGTTAAAGCTATAATATTATACATATATTTATTTCAGCAGACATGTAAATTTCTTTTTTAGATTTATTATTGAGTTGTAAAATAAGTCCAAATTATTGATAGACACGGAGAGACGATTCTTTCAACGTGACAAGAGACTTTTAGACTATAATAAATATACATTAGAAAAGATGCATTATTATGCACGTATGTGTATTGAAAATCACCTCAGGGATTGTTCTTAAAGATGAACGCCCTTTACAAGTGTCACTCATTGGTAGAAACCCTCCACTCGGCCTCGTTGCCACCTCTTGAACCTAACCCAACCGGAAAGTTTTATTGTTAGATATTGAAAACTGTAGTCTGGTAACATGTTATATAATGAATAGAAAAGTTTTGGAGATGCCACGTCGTAATATGTAAAATTAATAATGGAGATCGAGCACAACATTTTTCATTAAACTCGAACTAAATATCTGTTATTGGTTAGTTCTCCAACTGCTCTCAGCGCTGCAACTGACTAGGAGGCTGAAATAAAGGGCCTTAGACTTATTATTGACAGGATAAAATCCAGCGATGATCAGGAGCGAGGATGCTAAGTAGGAGAGATAAAATTAAATTTCATAGTTTTTGATCACCAATTTCCCCTTCATATAAAAGATCAGTACGTCTGTCGTAATGATAACTATGGAAGCTTCTTATAAAGATAAAATGTTTCAACAGCAATCTGTCTAAATCTACTGATGGAATTCATTGAGGAGTGTTTGCCCATAATCTGCGCTGGAAATGTGGGTTGGGGATAGTAAAATAATGAAAGAAGAAACATCGACGGTTGGCTTAAAATACACATACATACCTTTAAATCTTTGAGGTTCCATATAAGAATTGGGAATTATTTTATATAGACGTATCAGTAAATCGCCGAGAATGTATTGTTATGTTTAACAAAAATCTAAGAATTTTAGTGAATAGCATTTAAATTAAATACCTGTCGCAAACTACTTTTAATTAAAGAATCGTGCAGGTCCTCCCTTGGACAATGAGAAAAGTTTCTTTTGGTACAAACGGGGCTCATTTAAGTTTCTGTTTTTAAGGCTTGACGTAATTCCCTCCTATACCCAGCAATGTCGATCGACTTTGTTACTTCATAGTGATGCAGTATAGATTTATGTTCCTCGTGGGTTTAATATTAAATGTATATATTAATCACTTTAAACTGATTGCCTCGTTGGTCGTGTTGGTTGCGGCTGCGACTGCCAATCGGGAAGTCCCGGGTTCGATTCTTGGGTCGAACACTGCAAAATTACCTAATTTAGATTTTCTAATAGTGGTTCGGAGTCTGAATATGTGCTCGATGCATGACAATAGTTCACCAGCTATTCCATAGTGGGACGTAAACGTAACCGATGAAACGCAAGAGTGTACGGCGAAAGGCGCACTGTGGATTTTACGATATTAAATGCGTTTTTAAGATTTTTATGTCTTCAAGCCATTTCCGTGTTATCTAGGGCCTACGTTTTGTCACCGAACACTTGACCCAGTGCGATAGGCTATGGACTTCAACTCTCTCATTTTATGAGGTCAAATAACAATATGTTTAGCAGTAAAATTATAAAAAGTTTATGATAAGTTCCGTTCAAAAATGGACTTTTGTACATAATGTACTTTTTAGACATTAAAAATGATAGCTTTGTGTAAGACATTGCTATCATCAGGTCTATTAAAATTATTCCTTGCCCGGTCCTATTGTCAAGAACAATCCTATTCGCTTGTAAGCTAACTGATGCTTAGTTAAATTGCCGTCCGTTTTGCTCTTTGACGTGATTAGTTATCTAGTATTGAATCAGGCTCCTTCGTGAATGGCCCCTCAGCCCTTAATAGTCCTTTGAGGTATTTTACAAGATGGTTACCTTCATGGTTTCGACGTTTATGTCTTATTTTGGTGTATATCTTAATCTTGATTTATAAGGGTTTTGAGAGTTTGGAAATAGCGCTTATCTGTTATTTTAATTATGTGAAATAAATGTCTCGATTTATTTTAGTGTATTCTTTGTAATCTATAAGATACTAAAATAAAAATGGTTTATTGTCATTGTAACTAAATAACACGTATTTTTTAGTATATTACGGAAAAAAACCCTTTATAGTACTTCGACTTTTGCAAGAAACGAGTGATATCGTATATTGGTGGCAATGTAATTAACATTATATGATAATTTTCATTAAACTTATGATAATTTTTCCGTTCACTTTTTCATATTCCACGCAATAATGTTTTTCTTTTTAAAATGTATTTATTTGCGTTTTTTTATTTGAAAATGTGTTTAAGTTATCTTCCCGTTTTGGTTATAGATCTGACATATATAATTCCGTCAAATTCCTTCGCTGAAATAGATATGAATAAATTAACAAATCTCTTTAAACATACTCGTATATAATGTATATGATCTTTTGACCTAAAATTTTCACTGAGGTCTATAAAATAATGCCATTTCGAAATGTTGGCTGAGTCATTTCTGGTGACAATTTTTAAAAAGCAAATTTTAAATGCGTCTAAAGGTTTCTGTTAAGGTTGCTTTCTATAGATAATAATAATAACAGATAATAATAATAGATAATAACTTTAAAACTTCGACGGAGTCGCATAAGCTGGTATAAAATGATTTACCTTCGATGGCTACTGACTTGTATCTTTATTTACCACACAGGATTAATTTGATAAAAAATGTACGCCAAACGCCCTCAAATAGCATCTAATCTAATCATCTATTAAGTCAGATACTGGCTGATGGTAGAATTACATGTCTTCGAAAGCGACGTACGCGCATGAGGAGAGTGATGAATATAGCAGATACAGAGACAGAATAACTACAGATCAGATCCTAAAATAGAAATATTTATCATTCTACGCTCTCTGCCTGCTCTGTAAGCAAACTAGCATGATGATAAAATAATATGAATTTTGGAGTATTTAGAATCACATTTTTTTAAATGTTTCACGTTATTTATTACTATTTTACTTAAAGGATTATTTTTTAACTAAAGGATTACTTTTTAACCTACAGTTAAGGCTGTCGACCGCTCTACTCTTTGATATAGACCCATCCATTATCCATTTATGTCGAATTGGCTGTGGATGTGCTCTTCTGGGAATTGCCTTTGAGGTCCCTCACCGGGTCTGCGAGGCAAGAGATCTAGTGTTTGTTATATACGAGTACATATGTATGTGTTATGATATACCTTTGTGTAGTGTGTTTGTTCATTTGTGAAATACGAGTAGATGCTTTGATGACCGACTGTGTACAGTATTATTATTCTCGCTAAATGTGTTAGTACCTTTGGTTTGATTAGAAGACTATTCTTGCCCAGTGTTAGTTTGGAATCAAACAACTGTGTCTG
The DNA here is from genome assembly GCA_018245735.1 of Microceris miodesmiata. NCBI lineage: Eukaryota > Metazoa > Arthropoda > Insecta > Lepidoptera > Hesperiidae > Microceris > Microceris miodesmiata. Next base: position 5,492 of record DWEC01003688.1, on the reverse strand, counting down.
AAGACGGTTTGAGATAGCCCAAAGTCTCTCTGTTAATCGTTTACTTATATCCTTTTATATAACTCATCAAATCAGGTCGTCACCATCATACGTCATCATAGGTGTAAATGCGGTACTCAAAGGAATGATACATGTGAACATTACTTCTAACAGAACGTATACTGTACGCAGGAATGCTACATTACATTGAAAAACTATTTTCCATTCTGCTTCTACTTGTATTGTACCATTTGTTAGAATGTTACATTACCAGCAGCTGCTTAAGTGTGCACTCACCTTAATTCAGAACAGAAGCTACGAAATGATGTTCACTGAAAAGTGTGGTACGTTTACGTTTCACTAGTTACGTTTACGTCCTACGTAGAATAGGTAATGAAATTTGCTATGTATCAGACACAAATACACAAGACCTTAACTAATGCGATATAATAAGTTAAACTTGCAGTTTGTTGCATTATTTGCATACCAGAAACTATAAAAATACGGTTAGAGGTGTATAACAAAAGTAACGGCTTCGGTTTCGGTTTTGGTCGTTAATATAAAAGGTGCCGAACGTTCTGAAACGGTTTTGGGTTTTGGCTCAAAATTGAATTTCTGTCGGACACGAATAATGGGACAAATTATGTTTTCCTAAAATGCGGTCTCATCGCTAATAGAGATTTCTACTAAACATTTTGTGTAGAAAATATAAATAGAAATTTTGAGAAAAGAATCAAAGAGTATACAGATAAACTCAGTCCACTGGTGGACATAGGCCTCCCCCAATGATCGCCATCGCACTTTGTCTTCGGTTTGCCGTATCCAGCATCTACCTGCAGCATTTCGCAGATCGTCATCCCACCGGGCCGCAGGGCGTCCTACACTACGTTTGCCGAGCCGCGGACTCCACTCCAGAACTCGCCTACTCCACCGGTTGTCGGTTCTTCGGCAGATATGCCCAGCCCATTGCCACTTCAGCGAGCTAATCCTTTGAGCTATGTGACTTTGGCTCTGTGTCGGATAGTATCATTTCTGATGCTATCCTTCAGAATAACTACAATTCTTACAAATTCTAGAATTACAATTGTCATAACGAACTATAACAAAAAGTTACAAAAATGGTATCTCGTTAACAGAAAGGCTAAATGACCTACTAACGAGACTTTCCTAACACTTTATAGAGATCTCGTCCGACATATTTATGTCACCATATATTTGACCCAAGCTATTTCAACTTTAAGAATTATAATCAAGGCACAAATGCTTAATCGCTTAATCGTCAAGGCACTACTGCAATCCTTTGACATCAATAAAATGTATGAGAATCCATATATTATAGTATTTTGAAATTAATAGGAAATATATCATAAGATTAATTAAGGGATTTTTACTATTGACAGAAAGGCATAATGATAAACTATAATATGTGCCGAAAATTATTAATCACTCTTTTCTCTAATTAGTTATAAGTAGTGTTTTTTTTTCTTTCCTATTTACCATAGACAACGAACAAAGACAGGAGCCAGCGCGACAGATTATTAAAGACGCGACCATATGCAAGTCATTTGTCATGAAAGCTAACTTATAACTGTTGTTTTAAAACTGGCTGAGGAAGTAAATCTATTTTAATATCATTAAAATATAAGAAAAGTATTCATTTTGCGACACAGACAATAAATGAAATGCGTTTTGAACTGAAACAGTTGACGGTTTTTCAAATAAAGATACCTAATAGTCAAAAGTGACACAAAGACATCTCCAAACAATCTCGAATAGGACTATAAGTGTCGGTTTAAATTTTTGAGAGAAATGATGGAATAAAGATTTTTTAAAAAAACTTCGTTTCTTAGTACATATTAGTACAAGTGCGATTATTAATTTTATTATATCTACAAACGCGTAGGTCTCATATTTGTACTGGTACTACATTGAGCTGTAATACCGCATACTTATATTTAAAAAAAAAGTTTTCGTAAATAAAAATTTGTATTTTTAAAAAACACCGCGATGTCGTGTATTTGACTGTACCCGATAAGAAAAATGTCTATCAATAAGTGGGTTTTAAAAATAAATCCATATAATATATGAGCTTTTAAATGAAACTTTCAATAGTCTCTTTGCATACCGAACTGTTACACAGCCCGACTACATTCAGACAGACGTCGGTTTTAATTTAAATATTTTTCACACTCATTAATCAAAGATTCATAAAATAAACTTCAACTTTATCTGTGTATGATGGCACAAGAGCAAAGAGAAGTTATAGAACAGAAGGTTTATATCCTAAATAAGTCTATAAACATCTCCACCCAGGAAAAAATTACTCGTGCTGATTACACAAATATCTGTCCTAAGTACGAATAGAATTCACGACCCTCGGCTCAGCGGTATTCACGATCCACTTGACCAACGCGCCAGTTAGTTTCATTTTCTTCATAAATATAGCAATCCTGAAAGCAAGCAATATTTGTTTTCTGCAAATGAAACGAGAATCAAATATAAAACTGAAAACGGTACCTAATTAAACATAGATTGTACTAGTCCTTTCGAGAATAATCTATGTCCTATTATCGTAGCAGATGACACTAAGTGGGACGCGCCCGTCATCCCACCCTTTGGCGCTTCTTAATTACTGAGGTTACGTTTATGACGTGTCTATTTTAAGCTCGTAACTTCGTATAATGGTAATAAAAATATAATTTAACTCCTCATGTGAGTCGCACTAGTCGTGTATTTTTGTCTATGTGTAACAATTTCTTATACCATTGATATGGCTCGTCTTTCTTTTAGATTTAAGCGGTAAATCTCAGCTGGTTTTTTTATTACAAATATTCAACAGTTATTTCAATACAAATTGGTGGAGTCATCGATGAAGGTTCATTCGTTTTCTACAAAAACTGTTTTCATAAATTTCATTTGACGTAATGGTTATATTATATAAGATATTTACATGTTACTTCTGCCACGAAATACTTGTTATTATAACTATTTTCGTTGTCGATCTGAATTATGTAGTTGACTGTCCACGTGTACACTAAAAGTAACCTTTTCAATTCTATGATAGCAATAATATTTACATTTACAGATGCATATTTTTATAGCCAAGATCACCTATTTGTGATTGCTACTTGACTGGGTGCTTTTATCTTTAAAATAAAATGGTGTGTATAGTAAGTCTAATAAATGCGTAATTTTAATAAACTGTGTAGAGAGCATCATAAATAATTTGATAAGCGTAGCATATTAGTAATTATTACTTAACATTGTCATTTCTTTTTGCTATCTGTTCATCGAACCTGTGTGAAGTTATATATGTTTTTCAATGCGTATTTTAGTGTTTTTGATATCCAAATGGCACGATAAACAAGAAATGTTGTAAGCGTAATTGTACAGAATACAACATTCAAATGCTATTGCTTCTCGTGAATCAGGTTTCAGCGAAAGACAATCTGATCAGGCCGCCCACCATAATGTTTATTAAAATCGAGGAGGAGAAATTCAAATGCACACGAACGGACATCTCAAATTGCACGATTCGTCTAAACTAATTAATGCGACACAGTCTAATGTTTTTTTAATAACCCCGCCATGGGATTTGACCGATGCAATTATTTTAATGCGTACGAGTCTAATCTGACAACTGTGCGTCCAAAATTGTGAAATTAATTTAGACCTTTTGTGGAATCTATAGAGCTTTATTTTCGGTGGACACAATTGAGTTTGATGCGCTCCTCATTGGTTCCACCGTGTCGGGTTAAGCTATACGCGATGAGAGCTTTTTAAATGACAACAAAATAGTTTTTAAATATTAATTGGACTAATGATAATAACAATTCCCATTTCTGTAGTCCTTTTATCAATTAAACACTTACTAAAGATATTATTTACAACTTATACTAAATGACCGACGGTTGTAGCTGGCTCTGGGCGGCACAGTTCAGTTGTGACTGTTGACTATTGGTTTGCTTGTATTTATATTTACAAAAAATCAAAATTCTTTAGTATTATATGCGGCAACACAGAGCTAGATCATGCTTATTAAGGGCAGCCTTCGTCCAGAAATGGTCAGAGACGAGCTGATGATGATAACGATGATTAGTTCAATCATTTTAATGTTAATTATATTTAATAATTAATATGAATATTAATTAGTAGTATTAACAGTTTCTTAGCATGTATGTTATACAATTTAAATGCATTTGAAAGCAAATTAAAACGATAAAATACAGTGATCACCAAATCAACTTAAACATAGCCAAAATAGAAGTTTTATTTAAAGCGTACCTGAACAATTTTCTTGGAATTCTTGTTATCCCTATGCAATTATTCCATTTATATTCATCGTTCATCATCATAAGCAGCCTATCTCAGCTCACAGCTGGACATAGACCTCCTCTAATAAGCGCCATCGCGCCCTGACCTCGGTTTTTTGCATCCAGCTTCTGCCTGCAGCTTTTCGCAGATCGTTTCCCACCGAGCCGGAGGACGTCCTAGACTACTTTTGCCAGTATTGATATTATATGTCGAAAATATAGTTGCTCGTTGACAGTCGAACAGATATCCCAGCTAAGTTAATTCATTTCGTTTTCTAATTTGTGGAGTAACATCGTATTTCTGACTACTGATGGGAACGGGGCTCCAGTCATGCCATTCGCTGTATCGTGATCAAATACGAATGTATTACTGAACACACTAATCAAGTTTGTATTTAGAAAGCTTTCGGTACAGTCGGCTACATGAATATTTGAGTTCGTATCTCTGTTGTAAGTAGTCTGATGTTGAGAACCCGCTAATGACCATTGGCACGTACAATAACAATAATAAAGATGCATTTTAAGTAATAAACATATGACAGTAGTAATTATTATTCATTTAAAACAAGTAAGATTTAATATTATAGGTATTTATGTTATTATTTAAATAGACTGTAGTAAAATGGCGTAGATATATGGAGAGGATGATGGATTTAAAAGCCCGGAGGGTCTGAAAGGATAAAAATATTTGGTACTCTGTCTGGCCCGCAAGAACTTGGTGTAAAGATATGAGTATATGTGCTTTTAGTAACGAATAAATCAAGATAGAAAATCGAATAAAATAAAAATGAGAAAAAAATATAAATGTTTCTTTAAATGGACAAAAATTTTTGAATTCCGTTATCTTAAAAATTCATTTTTAACGTTCAGTAAAATCATAAATGATCGACAACGGGGATTTGCTGGACTTTCATCCGCTGAAATCTCCCCCAAAGTGCGAGTTTGTCTTTTTTCCATGACCACAATGGTACTAAGTCCTATCGGGACCTTTTCTGATTGTTCGGATGGAGCTAAAACCGTTTATCATATTATTATTTAGTACTTTATATATATTATCTGTACCAAATAAAACAAGTCCAAATGAGATCTTAAACGTAGTTTGGGATCACGTCGGGGTCACCAGTTTGAAGTATCGAAATCGATGAGTGATTATTCCACCGAGGTCCCAATTAGAAGTAGTGTTAGGAATTAAACTCTTGT
>DWEC01003687.1:0-10402 GCA_018245735.1 Microceris miodesmiata | reverse complement strand
TTTGCTTTCCTCTTCGGGGATTACAGGCATGATGCTACGTATCCCAATACGAGGTATAGGAATAAAATTAAATTTGTCTCATTAAAATTAAACCGAGAATTAAACCGATTTGAAAAATTAATTATTTTCCAAATTCTTACATTATGCCTGATGAATATTGGCGATAAAATATCTTTAAAAACATTTGAAGATCCTTAAAAAAACCTTGTATCGAATACGCTGCGGAAATTATTGACAATAGAGCAAAATAATGTACTACAGTTTTATAAAGGAGATCAATCAATGTCTACAAAAAATGTCCGCGATACTATACGAGTAAGTTTAATTATTACAGTTGTTTCACTATAACTACCTTTACCTTGTTAAAATACGGTAGTAATACTGTATAAATAGAACGATACAGGTCTGCCGTTCTGTGCGTATCACGTAGTTATTGCTGGATAGGTCTCAATCAAGTATTCAAAGTTTTATTCCTTAAACAATTGACCTTTATAACATAAAATATATTGTTAATGTACCCAATATGACTGCCCAAAATATCCAAAATGACTGCCAGTGGTTGGATGCGAAGAGCTGAAGATCGGACTCAGTGGCGTGCCATTCTAGAAACCTATGTCCAGTAGTGGAGTGTGAGTAGGCTGATAATGATGATGATGATGATGAATGTAGGTAATAAGCGACGCACACGAAGTCGGGGGTTATCAGCTAGTCATTTATAAAGTGTGTAAAATTTATGTTTGGTGAACGGAGTCAATACTCTCTGGTGGCGATATTTTTATACAGGCTACAAAAATTTGTACGTGTAATAAAAAGCTTGTGATCAAAGAAATTTATATCGTTATTCAACTGCGTCATTAGCATGAAAGGCGTTTTATGAACTATTTCAAAGTAAAATGGCTAACCCCGTTTAGCCGATTCCGTACGTAAGTGTCGGGATATTAGGCTGTTATGTGTGTGCAATAGAGTCGATTTTTGTTTGCTCACTCTCACTCGCGTGTTGAAACTCGCCAACCCCTCCAATTAAGGGGTACGCAAAGTGCGACGTGTGTACATAAACCGCCGCCGATATCACAACGCTTATACACGACTTTTAAAAGCAGACTAACTTTGTAAATTTGCACTGAGATTTCAGGTTTTATTTTTTAAAATGAAGATGACATTAGTTAGTAACGATACAAGTTACTAGCTTGTCTATGTAAATAAAACTTTAGAAATATCAATTTCTAAGTAGATAACTCATAGCTGTACTTTTAAAAACGTATTTATTATATGTTTCATTATTTCCTTTCGTCAATTTAATTTTAAAAACATGAAAAGAATAATAATATTTATATGTAATTTTTTTAAATATTTTTGGTCATTTCTCTACTTGTTAATTATCTATTAATATAACTGTAGAATATAAATATCCTGGTGTGCTAAAATTTTTTTATACTATAATGTTCCGTATGCACTTTCTGAAGTCCACATAATGAAATAACGCTTACAAAACTGTGTTCAGACAAATATTTAAAATTGTTCGTGTGTAACAAATAAACAAACATGTGTATTATCTCCAGAAAACCAAACCGTAGTTACGCCACGCTCCAGCGAGGTTCGGGGAATGTCAGATTAGGGGTAATTAAGTCGCGGGGGTGCAGGCGTGGGCCATTATATGGGATAATGAGGTGTCCAGTCAGCCGCTCTTGTAATATGTAAATTGAATTTTCTGCTTCCCGCCAAAAGGGTCACTAGTTTTGTTCAACGTTCGTTGTTACGCGGTGTTTTGAATAATGAAAAACGCACAGACTGCTTTATTCGAAAATGCGAGGGTGAAAAACGGAACTGCGAGTTTCATTCGTGATTTTGAATATTAAAACTGTATTACTGCGATGTTACGCGGCACGTTTAAAAAATATTTTTGAGTTTGTTTATGTACATACATTTCGTGTAATGTTTCCCGTGTAACGGTTGATTAATATCACATTTTTACAACATTTGACGCCTGAATTATTATTAACTGAATTGTTATTAGGCATAATAAACTTGTAAAGTCAGGTTGTGAAACATTTACTAGTATCAAGCATTAACAGATTATCTATAAATGAATCACTAATACATCATGCTTCACATTATATGAAAACTCTTGTGAGAACTAGGCACCTATACGTTTCGCATTATAACGGTACAGTCTGTTATATATATCGTTTTACGTGAACTGGTCGCTATATTTTTCTTGCATCATTGAGAGAGTCGTTATGTTTGTTTTTTATAATGCTTTAACCATTTATAAATCAATAATAATATTTAGAAATCTCCTGTCAAATAATTACTGTACCTGAGCTAAACATATTCAATGCTTTTAACAATCTATAGTTGTATCATTATCACATAGAATATTTTATTGTGAAAAAAATCTGACAGCATATTTCCCGTATAATGGAGATATTGCCTTATTGTACTAATTGTGGCTTACGGTTGTTAGAAAAAAATTGTATATTAATAAAAAAATCTGCAAATCGGTCTCGCCTACAATGCAGGAGTGTTACAAAAATGTCTTGCAATTTCCATAGCAATCCGATGCTATGGTCCAAAAGAGTTGCTCGGTTTGCCGGCGAGTTGCGGAACATTCCTGTGCCCCGCTCGCTACGTTGCGTGCCACGCTTTCCTATCACATGAGCAAGGCTACGACAAATATTCAAACTGTTTACCGTTTTGAGAAGTAAGCTTCCATTCATAATGACTGTGTTCTCCCAATAAAAATTTATCAAAAAATATTTGATTTTCTCTATTGATGCCTCACATATATGGATTTTCTTTTTTGCACGATTTTTGTTGGATCTTCATTGAACTTCATTTTTCGTACAAATGTCATGCAATATTCTTAAGATATACCATGCAACATATATCTTTAGGTGACTACGATTTTCTTGTATCTTTAACAATAGAAACGGCTTAATTCATAGATAACTATAAAAATATTTGTAGAACTTTTTGTAGAGCTATCATTTTAGAAATAACACATTTGACTCGGTTTGGAATACTAATAACCCACTGCACTCGAGAAGTGAGTTTAACTCACCATGCGGCTTGATGCCGCAACTGGAAAGGCGTGTGTCGTTTACCACTTCGTTCGCTATGGTAACTTGATGCGTTGCGGTTTGTTAACGTTTTGTTACGTCTTTCGACGCGGGTTCCGGTAATTCGGGTCGGGTCGGGTTAGGTTAGGTTAGCTTAAGCTAAGCTTAACTTAAAGTTAACTTAACTTAACTTAAAGTTAACTTAACTTAACTTAAAGTTAACTTAACTTAACTTAAAGTTGACTTAATATTAAAATACAAAATACAAAAATTCAAAATATGAAAATACAAAATACAGAATATAAAAATACATAAATTAAAATTACCATAATTAAAAACAAACGAACGAACGAACGATAGAACGAACAAACGTAAAACGTTACTCCTCATATACATATACCTCGTATACATATATGTATATTAAATACAATTAAAAAAAATACTCAACTTTGAATTCACAATATTTATATTTCACTTCATATTAAAATGTTATCTTAAATTATGTTAGATGTGCTTATCGTTCAATGGTTGTTATATTTATATGGTACAATTATTAGATCCATGAAAAATAATTCTACTGTTAATAATATGAAAGTAAATGGTTCCTATACAAATAATAGAAATCTCTTTTGAGCAGAAAACCTTTACGATTATCGTCATTATCTTTTTCCATACTTAACAAAAAGAAAATAAACGGTATTCAGAAAAAGGTTTCTCTCTCATTTATCATACGGCTAAACATGTTTATCGGTGGGTGGAATTATTTATTTCGCCTTTCCTTCACAGCCGCCTTGATGTACTAATATTTCATGCAACTTTGTATTCATGTATTGCGTTTATATAACGACGTACTGAATTGAATAAAAAATTAAATTGATAATTATAAAAAAGAAACTACATATATAAATATTTGCCTTATGCACTAGATACATGTTTCTATCAAGGTACATTTTTCATAGAAGCTGTGTAGTTACTGTTTAATAAACAGATTATATATTGACAAAGCTTCCGTTAGAAGCTTTACCAGTTTTTTGTTTAATGAGCTATTAAATTTTTTGTGTAATCGACGCTTTGTTGCTTCTATTTTTGCTCTCCAGTGACTAATTTCCGGTTTTGGGTCTCAACGTGTGGTTACACTGTTGAAATGTTAGCTCTTAGTACTAATAATAATTAAATTTGATTACGCCAGATGGTCAAGACTTAATTTTGTTTCGTTCCTTTCATTGCTTAACGTGCCCTGTATCTTTGCTCATTTAATCCTACGGACAGTGCTAGTTCAGCAATTTAAATATTCTATTATTTATGGAAATAACTGTTAAACCGGATCAGAAATATTTTATCGTCTAAAAGCGTTTAGAGAAGGAATGATTAAGAGTCCAATAACATGGGTAATCCAGAAAAAATGATGGTCTAAACACATTAAGTAAAAAATTGCCCGACTAGCCCCGTCCTTCTCACACATGATATCGTAATGTAATATTAATGTACCCTAACTGAGCTACACGTTGATAATGAACCAAGGCAATGAGATGTCGACGAGTGTCTTGAGTGTGATTAATGGGTTGATGTGTGACTGTAAATCGTGGATTTCAAACGAAGCTCAAGACAACTTGCTTCTCGTAGTCGAAGTTTCTGGCAAAAATTGTTACATCGTTACTCGTTTTACTTTAAATGTGACTGTTTGTTATTTGATTTTATTATTTTATATTTGATTACGCCCGTTAGCGCAACCAAAATTTCACTAAAAGGCAGTAAAATAAACTTGACCGCCCTATCAATCTGGGCGTAAAGGTCATAGATATTTAATATTTTAAAATATGATCAACTTCTAAATCTTTCCTTCGTATTCAAGTGGCTCACAATTGGCCTTCACCGGAATACTCGCGTTCTCAATATTGTATTCTATTAAATCCAATTTGTCCCCTTCATTGAAACGTGAGTTTTTTATGTTCTGGTTCACTGTGAATCTTTCATTTTGACTATTTATAAACTTTCACATTGCCATTCAAAGGTATTTTTCGTAATAATGAAACAAAGCCCTTGAGGCAATTGTATTAACATGTAATTTTGTTCAATTATAGAATCACCTCGACAAAGATAAAGCATGACTTTTAGGTAACTTTTTATTGTATTATTAAAAGGTATTATTCATATTTAGTGCTCAGACGTTTGAGTAACATGGTGCTCTCTGCTTATCCCCTGTGTGACCTGATTTGATGATATAATATTAATAATAAGAAGAATCAAAAATGGAATGTTCTAGAATTCATGATATTCGTAAGCTAAAATGTGTTCCATGTCAGCAAACGAGAGTGCCGTGTGATGAGATTCGAGGCTCAACAGGCACCAAACTTATTTACATATGAAAGAGTGCGACGTTGCACGCTTATAAAAAGCTAAGTGTGTTATTTCAAAAAAATTTCAACTGGAATTTTTAATAAAATTTTTCAATTTTGATTCGTGCACGCACTAACGGCCTCTTTAACCACTATAGAGATCAATAGTAACATCATTCAACCAACTTCTGTTAATGATTTAAGCACGTTATACAAAATCCGTTTTGTTTTCGTTAATTTAATTCCATATAGACTTTGCCGAATTTAAATAGACGTTAGCCGGCAAGCCCGATCGAAGGTGACGACGTGACCTAAAACATAATTCGCTCGTCTAGAACGGCAAACTGCCTCGAAATGTCCCGGATTATACCAATCAGGAAACTCTGACGGCAGGCGATTTAATTTTGTAGTTCAGAGCTTTGGAATGTCAAATCAACTTCACCGCTGTTATAATATTTGTGTATTGTTGAGGAGGTTGTTGTATTATGGGGGAATCGGAAATCTCTGAAACCGTTATGCGTGGATCAACAGAGAGATGACTGTAGAAGACGTCAGGTGATAATGATAATGTAATGATAGAGATAATTAGTACTCGGTGCTTTCAGCCTACTCCGCAAGGGACTTTTTAAGTCCAGTCCAGCAGTGAAGTTCCAAATGCTGATGGCTTGGATAATGATAATTATAATAATGCCAGAACAGTATTGTCTATATTTCGTATACACTACATAAGGAATTTAGAACAGTTTTCTGTCATTGTCTCTTAATGTCATTATGATAATAAATAAATAATAAAAAATATATGAAAAACACACAGTTGGTCATGTTCTTAATAAATAGGACTTGTTAGTTTATATCATAAAGTTCATCTTTTGAAAATTTTCACCAGTTTGGTCAACCTCAAATACGTATTTCTACAAAATTTTAAGGAAAAACGTGTTATGGTCCCAGGAGATTATAGTTATAAGATTAAAGTCCAAATAAGAATTTGCTGAATTGAAGTAGTTCGTTCCATATAAAAAATAAATAACAAAATTGGTGTTACTAAATAAAAAGACCTGATAAAAACGAACCTTAGATTAAGTTCGCACCACTCATCAAAGGTGAGCCGAAAACCAATGAATTTTTTATTGCTTTGATGAAAATCTTTAATTCATTTGGTGCCTTTTTAAAAGTCGTGATCAAAGTTGAGATATCCAACAGGCTCTTAATATAGATTTGGAAGATAAATGGAACCATTTGGTGCCTCGCTCGAGTGTTATTTCATGATCTTAAGATATAAAGATAAGATATGTACTCATGGAAATACAGTTTAAAAATGAAAAGCAGTAATAAATTTATCGTTCCTCTTCCTTCTAGCCCGTTCCATATTATATGATAACATTGATATCATCATCATCAGCCTATCTCAGTCCACTGCTGGACATTGGCATCTCCCAAAACGGGGTTTATACCCGTGTTCTCCACGCTGAGCATGCTGGTTGGAGATCGCAGGGCACGGCTTTTCGCACCGCCGACGCTGCTGCCCGTCGACGGCCAGGACAGTTGACCGTGCCTATTTAGGCTGCGCTATACAGCAATCGTGCAGCGTGCAGGTGAGGTTGGCTTGGGCTCTTGAGATAGTGGTTGGAACCCCTTACATCCCAAATATTTTGTAACTGATTTATTCGGAGTCAGATAAAATATTAGACTTTATGATATTTCAACTTGTTACTTTGTTGTTAAGTTATTTATGTAATTTTATGAAAATGCCATATAATGAGAGACTTAAAACTTATGAATGTCTAGTTATCCTGCCCTCGAAGTGCATAGCAGCAGACAATAATTAAAGCTACCCGAAGTGAAACGTAAGACCAGAGTCATAATGGAAGGTTTATAACAATTCGAGGTCAGTTGGAAGCTTATAGCTTTTTGGTTATTCTTTCAGCGAAATAGAGCTCTCTTATAACAGAGTCCATATTAAATATTCGATTGAATAAGCGGGTCGTTGGCTGTGTAAAAATTTGACTTTTAATTTTCCATTGTCGGTTCGGCTGGTGCCCCGTAATGGAATCAAGCAGCCGGGTCACGTCGCGACCCCTCAAACGGCTGACGGTGGAAGATAAACTTTACCTTCATTGTCAATTTCCTTGAGTCTTGAGGGCCCTCCGGACGCCCGGAAAGAATGAAAGAAAAGTACTTTCAACGACTCCGTGTTGACTTTTCAAATGGTGCCTTAGGTTATTTTACTATAAATATTAGTTTCCGTTAAATAGTGTCAGATACATTAATTAGCCAAATTTTCCTTAGAACAGGATTAACTGTTTCTGGACTCGTTCTCTTGTTTTCTTAATATTATCTTTTTACTCGGTCTATTTTGGCCTTTGATTATGTGAAGAAACTGTAATATTATAATCTTATACTCTCTATATATGACATTACAACGCACAATTTAATAACTTTAGACGCGATTGGACGGGAACGATCGCTTCTAATCAAAGTTAGAGCGGCTAGCTGGCCGCTGTCGCAACATTTTCAATCAGCTGATTTGATAGTTTACTTGTATAGCAATATCATAACAATATTGTTTTAGTTGTCAAACAATAATGTTGCAAATAATAATATCAAATAATAATAATAAATAATGAAATGAGTGTTGAATATCGAAAAGTAAGTCAGGTTTCTAAGTACCTAGGTACATATAAAAATATCACTCTGGGCTTTCTGCTTGCCCCGTATAGAAAATGACGTAGCAACCTATTATTAATAATTGGGATCGTAATGGTGTATGTCGTTTTTTATTCAAAGATAATTCATTGGCCAACAGCAATCTACATTCATTTTGATCACTGAACATTTTGTGGACAACAATTTCAATCAAATAGCGACATGTACGTATATGTATGTGTGTGGGCAGCTATATCTCTGTCAGGATCGTTTAAATTGAATATTCCACAGATAGCGGTTGGGACGATAGATCACTCAGCCAATCGTGCAGGTCGCGCATTAGGCCCGTACGCCAGCGGCGGCCGCGCCGGCAAAAAGCACTGCACGCTCATGTTATGTTAAACTACGAATTGATTTCCAAAAGGAGACTCTTTGAGATAGGTCTGTTTTTTAACGCCACTTCGCAAACATGTGCGCCGGCCGACATATTGCTTTTTTCATTCGTTTTATATACCCCCTGTCGTGTTTTCGCTTTAGTAGGCATCGATATTGGTTTTTTTTCGCTCGTGTAAAATGACTACACAGTGTTTGGTTATGAAGTCAAAGACTCAAAGAGTAAATGAGATTCATTTTTTTGTATACGCATGGGAGTATTATTGTTTTCACATTTATTTTATTTCTCACGTGTACGACTACTTATATACCTATTTTATCTATTAAAATTACTTTGTTTTTAAATGTTCATAAAGTATCTTCACCGCTGTAATCCCCGAAGAGTGAGGCAAAGGAGTGTAGTACCCTCTCACATTTCACCAGCTACGTTTACGTCCCATGAAGTAGGTGGTGAGCCTATTTCCATACACTGGGCACAAATTCAGACTCCGAGTCACTACTAGAAATTCTAAATTAGAAAAATCTGATAGTAGGTACCCGATCTGGGATTTGAACCCAGGACTTCTTCCAATCGGCAGTCGCGCTTGCAGCCACTCGACCAACGAGGTAGTCAAATTTTCAATTACATTCTCTTATTTAGGCTACTCGAAAGTCTACAGAGCATTTTTGTGTAAATCTACAGTTACTATTCATGACAAAAAGTATTGTATTTAATTTAATATATTTAAACATTTCACTATGGTAGTTTGCCCTTACATAACTTCAAAGAAAATCATACAAACTATGGAAGCTTATACATACATACATTGTCATTAATTATGACTCAAACTCATAATAAAATATTGCAAAAACGTGAAATAATTTTTAAAATATTTTATATCCATACATACAGATTTTCTACAGAAATACAGGTCGTTACAATATACGAGTAGCTTACGAAAACTAAGCAACTATGTAACGTTATAGAAAATTTTATCTGATGAAAATGTGTATAGCACTGCGCTCAGATAGTTTGCAGGGCGTTTAGTGAAAATCCGATACCCGGGAGTCGGCGGATAGCCTCAAGCCATTGCAGCATTTACCCTGATGGAAAACTAGATTGCAGCTATCACTGATGTCGTACACTGTGATCAAATTAAATAACTTTATAGATGGTACCTTATTTTTATTTAATGTGCTTCTACGTTAAAATTTCTATTATTGTTATCATCACGCTAAGTCTCTAACGGGATAGCTAAAGAGCAGCGATTACCAAATATCTGTATACTTACAAACGTGATATGCTTTTTCTACTGGTACATTCGCTGGTTTCGGAGTTTCTGAGACAGAAGCTATAGGGTGACGATAGATGAGCCTTAGTCTTCCTCGGCACCTGCATCCTGTGATCCCAAACATCTGTATAGAAAATAATTGAAAAATATGTACTATCTGTGATATTCACTATGTCTTACTATTGCTAAATATCTAACGTGAGGGTTGCAACCCTTCCGTATGTTAAACTAGAACATTCTTCCACAAGTTAAACGATAACTGGAGATTACTTTATAATGTTACTTTGACGCGGTAAAGTTAAATGTAACTCTTGTTACCTTAAATCACCCTTTAAAGTGTCGCCAAGGCTAACTCAATGTAATTTAATTGAAGCAAGTACATTCCGCTAGTCAATGTGTGTTCTATAATAAAAAATCGCAACATTCATTAATTCTTTCAAATAGCACCTAAACCTGTAATTTAGACCTCCGAGCAGGTCTGCAGACCGAATCGTTAAATTAACCCAAGACTGCATAAGACCCGGAAGCGGTTCACCTACGAGTATGATATAAGTTTTATTTCCTATAAAATAGCAAATTGATCTCTTAATACTTATCTTGGAAATAAAATATACTAACGCAACATTACTGAATGGTCTTTTCGCGGAAGGAATTTTAAAAATCAATTTCCTTTGTCAGTCTGTAGTAAATTTGGTATGAG